>APFE030429379.1:208125-279289 GCA_000404065.3 Pinus taeda | reverse complement strand
GATCTTAAGACAGATACGCAATTTCCTTTTCTCTGGCCTGCGTCGCTACGCACTTCACCTTCTGTGGCGCCGCGCACCTCCGCAGCTACGCCTTCTGTGGCGCCTCCACACTGCGCCTTCGGTGGCGCCTCTGCACTGCGCCTTCTGTGGCGCCTCTGTGGCGTCTCCACACTGTGCCTTCTGTGGCGTCTCCGCACTATGCCTTCTGTGGCGCCTTCGCACTGCGCCTTCTATGGCGCCTCCGCACTGTGCCTTCTTTGGTGCCTCTGTGGCGTCTCCGCACTGCGCCCTCTGTGGCGTCTCCGCACTGCGCCTTTTGTGGCGCCTCTGTGGCGTCTCCGCACTGCGCCTTCTGTGGCGTCTCCGCACTACACCTTCACATTGCGCCTTCTGTGGCGCCTCTGTGGCGTCTCCGCACTGCGCCTTCTGTGGCGCCTCTGTGGCGTCTCCGCACTGCGCCTTCTGTGGCGCCTCTGTGGCGTCTCCGCACTGCGCCTTCTGTGGCGCCTTCGCACTGCGCCTTCTGTGGTGCCTCTGTGGCATCTCCGCACCTCCGCAGCTGCGCCTTATTTAGATCTAGACATTACTCCAAGAGATCATAGTATTTCAGATCTAGCTCTCATAAGATGTTCAACCCAAAAACATGCTCAAGCCAAATGATCTCCTTTGCTTTATATAGGCAAGCTCTTCCTAAAATCATGGATCATGGGGCTCAATAATAATAATAATATAAAACAATACCACGGGCCAAAACCATAATAACACAATTCCATCGGCTAAATACCAAGAGTTAAACATAAGAAACCCCACGTGTGCTTTTCTCTGCCTTGAAGTAAGTGAACTGGGGGTACGCACCTCCTGAATGGGATAACTGCGAGTATGTACACACTTTATGTAACACCAGCCTACATGTACGCACCTTCTATAAGGTGTACCTGCGTACCCCTTATTTTCTTCAATATTTGATCGCTGATCATCAATCTCTGCTGCTGACTTGAAGTATTGTGATCTATCACCTGAATGGGTTGCCATCAAGGACAACACTTTAGCCATAATGCCAACAATCTCCCCCTTTGGACTTGATGGCAAAGCTACTTGTGAACTGTCATCTGATCCCTTTTTGTTGTCCGGTAACCCATGCACTCTGTCACATCTGATATTTCTTCTATAGATTCATCTGAATGTATACAAGTGAGATGATCTTCTATGAGAGGGTTGCCATCAAGTACAACACATGCATCATAATGCCAACAATCGCATCGTTGGGGACACCCTATACCGTCTCGGCGTTGATTTTGTTCTTCGCCAATGCTTGACTTTCGAAGAAGCAGAGAGAGTTTTGAATGACTGCCACTCTGGTGCTTGCGGTGGTCACATGTCTGGATATGCCACCGCACAAAACATCCTCCGTGCTGGCTACTTTTGGCCCTCCATTTTCAAGGATTGCATTCTTGTTTTCCGTTCATGTCATGAGTGCCAAATTTACCAACGGAAGATGCGTGCACCCCCTGCTCCACTGCACCCCGTTGTAACCGTCGGTCCTTTTGCCAAATGGGGCATCGATTATATGACCTGTAACCCTCGCTCGGCCGAGGGGCATGGGTACATCATCGTTGTTATTGATTATTTCACAAGATGGGCCAAGGCGAATCCTACATTGTCTGAAGACGGTCACACCGCGGCGCAGTTTTTGTTCAATCATGTTATCTCGCGGTTCGGAGTACCCCAAGCCATCGTCACTGATCACGGAAAGCATTTTCATAATCACATGATGACCGAGTTAACAACCCAGTTGCGCCTAAGGCATGATAGTTCAACCCCGAACTATCCTCAGGCAAACGGTCAAGTGGAAGCCGTGAACAAGGTTTTGGTCACGATGCTTCAACGAACTGTTGGCATGCATAAGTCCAATTGGCATTTGATGTTGTTCTCTGCTTTGTGGGCCTACCGTACCTCCGTGAAGGATGCCACCGGTTTCACTCCCTTTCAGTTAGTTTACGGACTGGAGGCTACCCTTCCTATTGAGTGCGAGATTCCTTCATTAAAGATAGTCGTCGAATTGCTCCCTGATACTACTCAAGTAGAAGAGCGTCTTCTTTACTTAGAGCGGCTGGACAAGACTCGCCGTCTAGCCTCCTTAGCTATTGAAGCTCAAAAGAAGCGAGTGAAAACTCACTTCGATAATATTGTTCATCCCCGCTCTTTCATTGAGGGAGACTTAGTACTGCTCTATGATCAAGCTAACGATCAGCTGGGGGTAGGAAAATTCGAGAATATGTGGCATGGGCCCTACATTGTGAAAAGAGTTTTGTAAAAAGGGGCCTGCGAGCTTATTGATTATGAAGGGAATCCCCTGGATAAGCCCTGAAATGGGCTTTATTTGAAAAAATACTATGCATGAGTCCAGGCACTCTCTTTTTGTATATACGTGTGCTTTCAACAAGTGTGTTGTGTGTGCATGTTTTCATATTTTTGTCTTGGCGTGTTGGCGTGATTGTCGCTTATTGTGTCTTTTTGCTTCTTGGAAAGATGTCTGGATCGCCTTACGTTGGTTTCGCTGATGGTGCCTCCCACAGTACACGCAACTTGTCATCTGCGGCATGGGTGATCTATGATCCTCATGGTGAGTTAGTAGACATTCAAGGGGTTTGTCTAGGTTGTACAACGAACAATGTCGCTGAATATAGTGTTGTGATTGAATTATTAGCTGAGGAGATTAACCTCAGCATTCGAACATTGGTTGTGAACTTGGACTCTCAGCTTGTCATCCACCAACTCAACGGATGTTATTCCGTCAGAGATCATCGGATTTTAAGGTTGTATTTACGTGTTAAGTTATTAGAAAGGGATTTTGATTTCATTACTTATCAACATATTCCGAGACAACTTAATATGTTAATCGATGCATTAGCTAATTATGTGTTGGATAGGCATTTGCATAACATGTAGTTCATCATAACACAAGAAGCATAAAGTACAATAAACCATAAAACATATGTATATATATATGTGTGTGTCCAAAATGTTTTCACCCCCTGCATCATCAAAAAATAATACATGTTTGTCAAAATACATCCGGAGACACCATGTCTCTCAAAAAATATGCATGGAAAGAAAAAGCCTAGATATCTAGTCTCGATGGTGCTCATGGTAGCACGTCACCGCTCGCACTAAACATCTCAGGAGCCGGTGGATGCGAGTTGGCACCCCCACTGTGTGCCTTTGGTATGCTAGCGGGACATCCGCTAGCCGAGCATAATCTGGAATCCCTCGAGTGATAGCCTCGAGGTTCTGAATAAGCTCTCCTCTGTCACCACCCTCCTCCTGAGGATCCGCTCCTGCTGCTGCTGCTGGATGTCTCCTCGCAATGGGAGACATGCCAGCCGGACGCTCTGGGCCGACATCTGCATATGCATATAAAAGTCATTAGGACAAGCATGTACTAACCAAAAAAAAAATCATAAAAACACAAAGTCAAAAAATGAGGTCATACCAATCTCCTCGTCCCAGTCCTCTCCCTCTGGCAGGGGAAGGTCAGGGTCTTCGGTGAAGTCTGTCCCCGCATATGGCCAGTCCTCCACCACGATCAGTTGGCGGCGAAGCCACCCGAAAAACTCAGTTCTGAAAGACATTTGCTGACCGCCACCACCCCTCAGCATCAGTGCCACCCATTGATCCATCCTCGGCTCTCGAGGTGATGGGTCAGGAACAAAGGCCCCTTGGCCTTGGAAGCTTCGCACGTGTTCCAAGAAGAACATCACCAAGATGGAGCCATATCCGAACTGCTGCAGCTTACCCTACTTGGCTTTGGTCAGCTGCCTCTTCATACTGGTCGTCACTGCTAACGCCCAGTTGAAGACTGTCGGACTAAGGCACTATGTCGCCAGGATCAAATGGTTCTTCATAGCTTCGTGGGGCGCCTGTGCCCCCGCAGCTCGTGTGATGGTAAACAGCAATGCTCTAAGTGTCAAGTCTGGGACGGTGGGGATATCCACCTTCGAGCTGCCCTGCCCGTATCTTTCACCTAGGCAAACGCGGGCCTTCACCTCCTCCATCTTCTCTCCAAACGGCCTGCTACCAGTCAGTCGAGGTACTGGTCCCCGTCGTGATAATCCAGTGAGGAAGTAGACATCGGATACGTCTAACTCCAATACTTGGTCTCGTATTCGGAACACCTGTTCCTGTACGTCCCACAAGTTGACCAAATACTGTAAAAGCTCTGGTTGAGCTCGCAGATAGGACAGCAGGAAGAATTTATTGAGCCCACATGCTCTAAGTGCCTCCATGCAATCCTCATCTGCTAGGGCCAATGTGTCTACTTGGTCATGTTCTCGTTCTTTCCACACTATCACCATTTTTGTGTATTTCCCTGCAAACACAAGCCCAAAACAATAAATTAGATCTTTGAATAACTTGAAATGCAGGAAAATTAATCTAAATTTGTTAAAAATTAGCCAAAAATCCACGCGGCCATTGGCGCGACTGTTTCTAAAACAGTCGCACCCATGGGCGCGTGCCCTATGGGAAAGTTTCCCCATTGGCGCGGGTCTGTGCCTGAAACCCGCGCCAATTGGCACAACCCTTAAATTTAAAATCCTCCCTATAGGGGGTGAAAAAGCAATTTAAAGCAAATTTTAAATGGATAGAAATGGAGCTAAGGACGAGACCTCTTACCTGACAGTGACGACGCTCCAAATGGTCCACTGGATTTGTCACAATCGCCAACTGAAAGTCGCACTCCAAAAGCCCTAATGTCGCTCTCCAAAGGTAAAAAGTGAAAAGTAATTTTTTAATTTACCATTTTCACCATTTTATAACTTTTTGACCCCTAAATAGATTTTAAAAGTCATTTTATGAATATTTTTATGAATAATTCTGTCGAAAATGGATTTTACACCGATTCCTTGTGCAGCGACAGGTGTTTGTGTAGCTTTGGCGGCGAAACGAGTTGTATTTTATACTTTTTCGGACTCGGTAAATACACGAAAAAGTCACTTTGGAGTCATCTTTTGCTCTTTTCTGACTCTTTAAACGTGAAAAGAATGTCGGGTTGGTCCTCTCGACTCGTTAAACGGAAATGAGAGGTGGTCATCTTTAAACCCTTTTCTGACCGTTTAAAAAACGAAAAGATTTTCGAACCCTTGTCGTTTCCGGCTAATTAACGGTCACGAAGTGACATGGTTTTGATCACCTTTTTACCTTTTCAGGTCAGAATCACTACTTATGAAAAGTACTCCTCGATCGTAATGATCGGGCGGTTCTTTCAAGCATTGTTTTATACTTTTTCGGGCTCGAGAGACACAACTTTACGAAAAAGGACACCCCTGGAGTTTACTTTTTCGCTGTCTTTTCAAACTCTCTAAACATGAAAAGACATCGAGTTCTTCCTTTGTCAGACTCGTTAAAACTTAATGACATCGGATTCCCTCGAAGTGACGCCTCCCAAGCATATGTTATCCCCGTCAAGCTTGTCATCCAAAAATAATCGAGGTACTCACTAGAAATGGTGGGGGAATAAAGGAACCACAATTACCATCGTGTCGGCAGTATGTCGCTCTTGAACATGGCACTTGTCTGCATTCGTGTCTGGGTGGGGACATATCATCTTGTGCTACACTTGCCTCCGTGGGCTTGGGTTATCCTGTTTAACCATTCATCTGCTCATTGTCTTGTCACCATGACCCCTGATCATTTGATGTCAAATACTGCCAAGTCCACTGTTGTGTCACCAATATGTTCAAGAAAAGTTGACCTCTACAGAATACTTAACCTCCCTCTGATACCTCACACAAAACATTTTATCCTTTTCTGTCTCGTGTCGATGATGTGGGAAACATCATGGCCCACCTTCGATCAAGGTCACTTCCTGTCGACTTCAGCTCATTATCTGAGAAGTTGACTTAGAGACTCCCTTCAGGTACCTTGGAGCCTGCATGCCTCAATGGCAGGTTCTTCGTGTTCGACGTGAGGTTTTCAACATTGGCCTCCGATCAGATGATTCTACGGGTGTTCGACACCGGCTCACTGATTCGCACGCCGTGGATTGTACCTATAGTACCTTGAGGACCATTGTCATTATTGGTGGTACCTCTCGCGTCTGTTAAAAGTTTTCATCATTGACTGGTAATCAAACGATGTTCCTGCATGTTCGACTTCGACTCCCATATTCGAATGCTTGAACTTGTACTTTGTTCGGGTCGAGATGGAGCGCAAGACCCTGGATTTTGTCTGTTAAGATCCAAGTTGCATTTTGTGGATTATTATCATCACTACATGACTCATTCATTGGATGGTTGTGACCATGCCTGAGTCTATTCATCGATCCTCGCTAGATGGCTACATCCATACCTTGGATCCAGATTTTTATGTACTCTGCTATGGATGGCTGCGCCCATACCATGTACGTCATGTACTTGAGATATCAGTTGTACTCTGTGCAGGTTCTCCAGCGGCCATGTTTTCAGTCGACCATGTTCTTGTAAAGCATTTCACCCCTCTCTTTCTCAGGCTTCATGCTTTAGGGGGCATCTGTTACACAGTATTTTGTTACCATCCCTATTACCCCTTCTCCCGTACATTGAAGGACCTATTCCGGGACCTGTGAAAAGTGACATAACCTGAAAACACCTGCATTGTATCCCCTTGAGTATGTACTTCATGTGCCCTGAAGACACCTTCTGCAAAATATCCATAAATATAGCCTTTTTTCCATTGCCGTTGTTCCACAGTGTATCACTCGCACCAATGGGGTAAATCCTCCAAAGAGGGCGCGCCAGCTGGCGCTCTGTATCAGAGTCGCACTAGCGCCAACCCAGTTGGGTAAAGTTTTTAACAAACCAACTTGCGAAGGTTCTTCCTAACCTATTCATGAACTGATTCCAGTTTGAGTTAGTTTAGTTGGGCTTCGAATCTCCCAAGGAGGGAAGTAGTTCTCCACCTCTCATGGAAGCTTCCCAATGATAAGGAAAATCCCATGAATCTTTTGGATGGTCTTATCTACTTCTCCTACCTCTATATAAGCTTGTCTCTTTGCCTTTGACAAGCTAGTTAGTAATTCTACTCTTTCAAGCTCCCAAATCTAAGTCCCAAAGTTTGAGAATTGCTAAGCTCATGCTACAAGAGGCCTTGTTCATCCCCATAAGGCTAATATCTTTAAGGAGGAGATCCATGTCCAAGTAATCAAGGAGAGAGAGGCTTGTTCCCCATCCCCTACAAGCTTTGCAAGGGCATGTGTGCTGATCACCCAGCCAAAGGAGGATTTGACGTCAGAACTTGGTTGTATCTTTCTTTGTTTATCAATAATAATAGACGACTATCATTATGGTTCCATTCATATTGTCTTTATAATGATGTTTGAGTTGTATCCTTTCTGACTGATACATAGTTGCATTTCTTGGGTTTTATGCTTGTATTTGTCTTGTTCTTTGCATGTGCAGGTGTCGATTCACGAGGATTGTGAGGATTGTGACCAGCTGAAGCGAAAGAACGGAAGCAATGACTCTTCTACGAATACTAGCTTTGGATTCGAGGTAGGCCCTCATCATCGGTCTTTACTTTGCAATTAGGAACCTGTGTGTTAGCGTTGTTTGTTTGTTGCTAGACCCCATTTAGGCTAGTGGGATCGCCTCTATCCGCAGAGGGGATTTACCTACACAACAGTCCTGCCTGAATTGCGAACTGCACAATCTCAGAGCTCAAGCCTCGCCCTTAGTTGTTGGAACTATGCGCTTCGCAGTCACTAACCCCTCTCTCCCAACCCGTCGCCCGATTTCGGATCAGTTAATGGATCAAAATGCATTATCTTAGACTAAGGGGTTTTCAGACTGATGTCATCTCATCATGAGTGAATTGCAGATTCGGGTACTCTATCACACAATGGAACGATGATGAAGAAGGAGATGAAGGAGGGAAGCTTGCTAAAAGATGCACTTGTAGCTGATCAATTAAGAAAAGAAAAAGGGACATCAGTTTTCGATCACAACTCAAGACTTAAGATCATTGAAGATTCCTTATCACCAAGTCATATGGAGGTGAAAAGAACAAGAAGACACTTAACACTCAGTAGCAGCAGTGGATTGACATTGCCACATCATCATGCAGTCCATGTCAGCAATGTCATGTCATTTCATGTCATGAGTAGTCACATGCCACACTTTGTGGCCAATGGTGTAGCATATGTTTCAGAAATGTATTGTAAATTAAAAGTCTAAAGGACATGTGTGAAATACGAAGAGTCATGTAAGTTGAAAAGTCATAGGAAGTCAAACAATCATGAGGGTAGTCAAAGAGTCACAAGGAAGGGGAAGCATCACCTCATGGTTATATATAATCCCTCATTGTATGAGTAAAGGACCATTTCACCTTGGCTCCTCCCGCAAACCATTAGAGAGATAAGCTAGTTCTTTTGGGGAGCAAGGAGTGGCTCCAATGCTCCACTACTGGAGCTAGCGATGTACATTGTATACATGTGTCTTGGAACTTTTACTTAATAACAAAAGCCTTTAAGGCCAACACATTCTTCATGCATGGAATATGAATGTTTGCAAGACTATTATGCAGATGTTTGTATTTTAGGTTTTCCTTCACATGTGTTAAGATAGTTGAACTATTTCATTTGTTTTAGTAATCATAATATTGGTAGTGTTGTAATGGTTGTTATTATTGTCACATCCTTGTGGACTATTCCACAGGATATTAGACAGACCTTTCTTCATTTGTTAGTTGTAATGATCGTCACATCCTTCGTAGACTATTCCATTGGATGTTAGACAGAGCCTTCTAGTTCATGTGTGTCTCTTCTTGGGTGCTACTATTACCTCTCTCTTAGAGGCTCGCTTTTCTCCCCACTATAGCAGAAGAACCTTGACACATTTACAACTGAAGACTCACCACACACACCTTCTTTCTTTTCAAAGGCACCATTGCATCTCTTTTTCTTGTTGACAGTTAGAGCCAAGGAAAATCTTTAAGGATTCGACAACCTAGCCTTATACCGAATCGGACTCCTACACAAAATGGTGTGAGGTCTAAATGGGACTTCATATGGGGGATATCCCCTGAATGTTGGTGGGTCCAAAACCATCAACATTTATGGCACTAAAAGGAGGGAAAACATACTTTTATGGTTGATAATCCCACCACCCCAATCTTACTTCCTTTGGTCAAGGCAGTAACATTCCCTGCAACTCCCCTACGCGCATTCATGAAATTGGTAACTCTTCTCAGCCCGAGACTCCACAACCTTACAAACTCACATACGAATAACTATAGGCCATCCGCCCCATCACCTGAAAATTTGTGAGATTTATTGGATTGGTACCTAGAATAGAAACTCTTCCATATTTTACGAAGAAGAACCAAACCACCCCTACTAGGATAGTGGTTTCAACAGTTGAAGAGTTGGTTCTCGCCACCCTTGAAGAGTTAGCAGACTCTGAAGAAAGCATAGAAAAACTAGAACAACCTCCAACCCTCAATGGTGTTGATGGTGATAACGTAGTGCTCTTAGACGATACTGTACGTGGGTTGGGAAAAGAAGAAGAAGAAGGCCAATTAGATTCTGAAGAAGAAGGGGAAGACAGTGAAGAAGACATGGGAGACCAAGATCTGGATTGGATGTCTCAGGGCCCACTTGCACTACTGGGTATATTACACAAGATGCTAAGGCATCTAGAAAATCTCCTAACGAAGTATGACCCTGACAAAGCAGGAAAGGTGGAGGATCATCTAGACAACTTCTACCTACATCTGAAAACACTTGAGGTATGCTATGATGATGTTGCATGTAGACTATTTCCATGTACCATAGATGGTAGAGTAGTCATGTGGTATCATATTCTTCCTCCAAATTCCATCCAAAACTAGAGGTAGTTTACGAAAAAATTCCTTGAGAAATTTGTTGATGACAAGACCCCCGCCATGTTGTTGAAAGAGTTGAGAAGTATCAAGATGGAGAAAAAGGAAAAAGTGAAAGATTTCAATCAGAGGTTTAACCACATTCTAAATAAGTTCTCAGCAAACACTAAAACTCATGACTCCATCACCATTGATTATTACACTTCTTCCTTGCCAGCCAACATTGCGACGTTTGTAAACAGAACTGTGAAACAAAATTTGATAGAAAAATTATGAAGAGGCAATCGCGGTTGAAAAGGACTTTCACACCATTGGAGTCATTGTAGACAATGAACCAACTATAGACTCTAAAGGCACTGGTAAGAGGTGATAGGCCTCTATGACCAAGGCCAAAGAGAAAGAAACTATTGATCTTGAGAGCTTGACTCGTATTGTCAAGACTCTATCAAATGACTTGGCAGCACTAAAACAAAGGTCAAGTGATACCACTATCAACAACAAGCCTCCTAAGCTCAACCTATTTAGAAGGACTCCAAATTTTGGCAGTAGCAACAACCAACCGACTAAGTCTACGCAAAGCTCCAATGTTGTATTGAATAGTAAAATCATGGGCATAGACCAATATTTTTTGTATCATTAATAATATCATTTTGAGAAAACATGCTCGTAACGAAATCACGCCATGAGCGTTCTTACTATGCATCTTGTTGATGTGGTAATGGTTGATGAGCAAACTGAGTCTGGAGAAGAAAATCAAGAAGTTGTTGCAACCAAAAAGACTCCAGGTGTGGGGCACGCAGTAAACATGTTCAATTTCATACTCACAGCCCAAAAGAGTATGGCCAATAAATAGCCTCTGAGTGATGCTCTGGCCCAGAAGCAGACCAATCGGTACAATCTGAGAAGCCATGGGCCAGCCACTGGACCAGAGTTAATGCAGTGGAAACTCAAATAAAACTTGTTAATAAATACCAATCCACCTGTCAGCTCAGCACATAACACTTAGAGCAAGTTTGGGAACGCAACCACAACTAAAAGTGCTTCCGTAAGCAGTGAGAGTAAGAACATCATTTTGTAAGTCACAAACCAAGTCACACCCTATTTTGGGAAGTTTTAGAGTCTACGGATAAACGCTTAAACCCCTAGATGAGTAGCTAAGACTAGAACAATAGTGCAAAGCATTCTCTACCTTTTCTATAACCAATAGATTAAATAAGATAATAAAGAAGCTTACCTGTAGCTTTCGCTTACTCCTTATCTCCCTTGACCAATTCTATCACTCCATTCCATACTTAATCCGCTTGAAAAGCACCTGCACACAGACAGAAGACAAAAACCGATCAAAGCATATGATAATGACCTATTGATTAAACATAAAATGGAATCAAGTTCATAATACACATATGAAAGCATCAATGAACAATAGAAACATATGGAAAAAGCTTTGAACACTTTATTAGTAAAAGGAAGAGTTACAACCCAATTTGCTTGATTCAGTATCACTCCTCCAGTTCAATCCCATCCTCTCCTCATAACAAGCAAGATATTTTGACATCATTATAATACTTGAAACCAACTCAAGTCTCATACTAACAACATCTCCCTATAATTCAATGATTTCCAGCCCCTGATAACTTAGATGAGTGGTCTTTTTATAAGTGAATGAAGGAAGTTATGCCATAAATGGTAATAATGAATGCCCTCCCAAACTTAGGATTTAGTTCCATGGAGGAAGGGATAAAGGGATTAATGTTCCTTAACTCCCTACCTCATCCAAATTCAAGCTCAAAGGAGTAGATAAACTTGGGAAACTTCTAGATGCATCCAATGGATAAGAATATTCCCAAACCCCAATGCAATTTCGCTCAAATTCACCCAGCTCAGGCCAAATAGGGTTCAAGTGCACTACATAGCACCCTATCAGTGTATGGACTACACTGCATCACACCCTAATGAAGGCCTGCCTACGCTAATCTTCTTAGAGGCAGTTTTTGGATGATTTCAGTCATGGAACTTCTTGGGAAGCTAGGCATTCTGATGGTTGACTTCTTTAGGGCATGTAACAACCGAATTGGGGTTTGATGGGCCCTAATAGTACTGATATGTAGGTTGGGGTTGATGTGCCCAAATGGATCTGTAACAGTTTCCCCCTAAAGCATGAAGTCATAAATATGTATGTCGAGTGAAATGTTTTATCATGTGGAGAGGAGGTTTCGAAGCGGAAGGCGACCTACATCAATTACAATACATATATCATGATAGTTTGATTTTTTCTCATGAACTTGCTGAGGGAAGGCATACCCATGCTCAGCATATAAACTTTCATTACATGTACATAAATCAAATAGTCGTCTACAGATATAGACTCATGTTTCTATAGATATAGACCCATGATTAGGATGACCATTTGTGTAAGGTCATTGTACGTTTGATTTAGTACTCCTGAAAATATCGTAACCCAGATGGATGAAACTAGATCCGAGGTCTTCAATCTTGTTCAATCTTTCGCTCAAGTACAAGTCTAACCATGTGAATAGATGATCTGAGGTCAAACATGGGAAGACATCGTCTGATTACTAGCCAATGATGTAAGCTGTTAACAAACGTGAGAGGAATCACCGATAATGATAATGACCCTCAAGGTACTACAGTGCATTTCGCATGGTTTGAATAAATGATTTGATGTCGAACACCATAGAAATTCTTTCAGTCGAAGGCCAGTGATGTCAACCTATCGTCGGAAGCGAGAAACTTGCCATTGATGTATGCAAGCCTCAAGGTACTGAAGGGGTGTTTTTAAGTCAACTTCTTGGATAATGCGCTGATGTCGACAAGAAGCGACTCATCGCAGGAGGGCCTTGATGTATCCCACATCAATGACACAAAACGAGGTAAATGATTTTGGAGATGAAAAAATCGACTGACGACAGAAAGTTCAAGAATGGCAGTCATGAAAATGAAGGTTTACGGTATTGCAAAGGATGAAGTTTGAACTGAATGACTTCTCTTGAACATGTTGACGACACTAAGATGAATTGGTAGCATTGACCCAAAACAAAGTAATGGATGGTATGATAGACTAACGGTGTGATAACCATCAAGTTGAATGATCCAACCCACGTAGTCACGGTGATGAGGTGAAAGTGTCATGTTCAAGAGCGACTTGCTACCATAAAGTGTTTTCCCCTTTTTCCAATTTTCCCTAGTCATTGCTGACCAGTACCTCTTTATTTTTTATCAAACTTGAGGAGGATAACATATGCTTGTTCTATAATTCCACCCTTCAGGTGAATCCATCGCTATTTGATGTTTTAACGAGTCTAGCGAAGGTAAAACTCGGTCTTGTCTACATGGACAAGTTTGTCACTATTTGATGTTTTTAACGAGTTTAACGACAAAGATAACTCGGTCCTTTTTATGTTTAGAGAGTTTGAAAAGGTACAAAGAGAAAAATCCACAATTTTTTTTCCTAAATTTATCTCTCAAGTCCGAAAAAGCGTAAAATAATACAAGAGGGATAACGTTTCCAATCCGTTAACAAGCTGGAAAGGACAAGCACTCGGTAATCTTTTCATATTTAGAGTCTGAAAAGAGCTTAAAGAGGACTCCATTTTGAGGAACGAATGGTGTCTAAGATAGCAACTGGTTCTAGTGATGTTGGAACTTCTCAAAACATGTTGATTTATGTGAAGAGGTTGGCTAATAAGACCACTCATTGCAACTGTTCCTCAAAAAGGGTAAAACAACCAAGTGAAAGTGTATGATCGGCCAAAGGGATGGTGGCGATGGGATGAAAATGACCAAGGCTCATCTAATGAAAAAGGTTGATAGAATGGAAATCAAAAGGGTTAAAAATGGAAATGGGTTCATTTTTACAGAAGCTTGAACCATAGGGAACTATGCTTGGGTTCAGTTTCATGTTTACATAAGATTGAAATAGGAAACTATGCTTGGATTCAGTTTCATTTTTATACAAGCTCGAAACGAAAAACTATGCTTCAGATTGGTTTACATGCCCCCAGCATGATGAAAGGGAGAGTCTCCTATAACTAGATGGAAGTTGTTGCAATGAAGCAAGACGGTTATCCAACACCTTTTTGGCTTCGTCCAGATAGGGACAAAGGTGAATGGGGTGATTCCATTCACATAACCTACAGGGAAACTTAATTTTACCACTAGGTGGATGCCCCCCAAGCTTCATTACATTCACCTAAGTAGACTACTAGTGGCTATCAGGTGGATGGAATGAAGGTTCGTTTATGAGATAAAGTGAAAGACTCAACTGGGATTTTACGAGATCTAATCAAAGACTCGACTTGGAACTTAGGATCTTGTTTCATATTTTAATGAGCTTGACACAAGACAAGGAACTCTGCTTAGATTCCTTTTTTCATTTTTTAACGAGCTTGACAAAAGACAAGGAACTATGCTCATATTCCTTGTTTCATTTTTTAACGAGGTTGACACAAGACAAGGAACTATCCTAAAGTTTGTGAATGCTACTTGTTTCCTTTTTTAATGAGGTTTACACAGAAAAAGAATTATCATCATATTCCTTGTTTCACTTTTTAACGAGGTTGACACAAGACCAGGAACTATGCTCGTAGTCTGTTTCATTTTTTAATGAGGTTGACACAGTAAAAGAACTATCCTCAGAGACCCTTGTTTCATTTTTTAACGAGGTTGACACAAGACAAGGAACTATCCTCCTGGGCCTGTTTCATTTTTTAATGAGGTTGACACAATAAAAGAACTATCCTCGTATCCTTGGTTGCATTTTTTAATGAGGTTGACACAACAACAGGAACTATCCTCATAGACATGTTTCATTTTTTTTAATGAGTTTGACACAAGACAAGGAACTTTCCTCATACTCCTTGTTTCATTTTTTAACGAGGTTGACACAAGACAACGAACTATCCTCATAGACCTTCGATCACAACTCAGAAGAGGTCATGAAGGAGAGATCTGATTCCAATGCCCCCAGTACATGATGTACAACATCACTGAATTGATCGTTAGTTGATGTAGGTATGGAATGGGTTACCACATAATTAACCCGTGGCGAGGATGATACCATTGGTACAAAAGGACCATTTAGGGAAGATGGTTGATTGGGAGACATATTTGGACCGGGAAATGAAAGTTGGTCAACGATGACAATTCAGCCTTCATGTGGGAAACAAAGCACTCGAAAGAGTGTTGAAACAATAGCTCCCATGTCATAAACATAGTCGCACCCCAGAAGTAAGTTGTAATCTAAAAGGCCTGGGACTACCATCACATTCAGATAAATGATTTTTCCTCCCAAAGTAATAGGTAACTGAGGGAGTATCCCTAATGGTTAATTGGTTCCTCTATTAAAACCCAACAAATTCTGGGTAACAAGCACAAGCGGCGGAAAACCAAGCACTTTCCAAGCAGTTGAGGAAAGGATGCTCACTGATGCACCTTCATCTATAATAGTTCCAAATACAATCATATTACAAACTTGTACTATGATCTAGAAAGGCACATAAGAAGGAAGATAGAATCTAGCCAGTCGATTCCAATCAAAGGAAGCGACCAGACTACTTGGAGGGGGTACCATAGAAATGGGAGAATTAACCCCTTGAGTTACGAGAACTGGAGGATTTTCCTCCTGTCTTGATGGAACAGGAGGACTGCCCCCAAGCTCATTAGAATCTGAAGAAACAAAAATAACTTGAGTGGTATCATATTCACTCTCTTCGGGAAGGGTACGATTTACTGAAGGTGAAATCGGGTCAACTGTTACCTCGACCTGTTGATTTGGGCCAGGTATAGACTCATAGGATTCACTTTTAGAGAGAGTGAGTTCGACCGATGGTTGATTTTGGTCAATCAATTCATCAACTAGTGAAGGATTTAGGGAAAGTTCCCTATAACCAGATGAAAGTCGCTCCGGTGAAGCAGGATGGTTATCCAACACTTTTTTGGCTTCATCCAGATAGGGACAAAGGTGAATGGGGTGATTCCCTTCACATAACCTACATGGAAACTTAACTCTACCCTTCTTTCTATGAACTTTACTACCACTAGTTGATGGTGTGTCACCAGCATGGTCTCAAGAAGTTGATGACACGGGATGATGTGAACGGGAAGACCATTCTTTTAATATTTGAGGAATATCAAGACAATTTCGAAGAAGATGGTCTCCCGCACAAAGTTTGCATGGATATCGAACTTTGTGAGGCTTGATGGACGGTTTCTCATTTGATGTTGCATTCAAAGCAATGATTTCTTGGTTTCCCCTCTGCTGAACTTTCTTCTTCTTCTTCTTCTTCCTTTTCTTCTTCTTCCTAGCCACCTGGTTACTAGTACCAATACTTTCACCGGGTGAAGAGGAAGAAGAGGAGGAAGAAGGCAAAGGGTAAACTTTAAGATCAACTGGAGGTTGATTTTGTCTAGTTGGAGGTGTACTCGATTGCAGAGAAATCACAATATTTTGAACCAAGGAGGTTGAAAACAACCATACTGGCAAGCCAATGGTAAATCCTGGGAGGGACAATGTAGCCATACAAGGAGCACCAATATTTCTGAAAGAAGGAAAAGGACTAGGATTCCCATCAAAAGGAATTTCTTGATCGGTGAACTCCAGATTTGTCGCCATATGTCTCAACCTAAGATCAACTAAGGAGCGAGCGTGGAGGATGTTATCCCCGGTCAATTAATTTTATTTTAATCAAATTAACATAACAAAAACAAAAGAGGGATGATCTAGGCAAAAGGTTTACCAAGCAACTGTGAACTACAGAATACCTCCTGGTGAACCGAGAAGTATGGGCAAGTAATCTCCCCGAACGTTGTGTTCGGTGTATCACAGTGTACAAGGCAGCCGACTCGGTTACCTAAGGATGGATAGAAACCTAGTTTTGTCCTCCCATATATACCCGAAAGTACGTAGAGGCCCAATCCGTATAAGCATTGTCTAATGCAAAACCGCACAGTGAGAGAATTCCCATATACTTTATGTACTGTAACACCGCCCTATATACCCCAAGGTACGTGGACGAGTTACGATATACTCACGTATGTGGAATGAGGTATCACACTTGAGATGTATTGCACACAAGTTAGCGACGGCTGCTTTGTTTTACGACGTTGGAACACGTCTCTAGCCTAGACCTCTAAATGTTTTTCGTTTAGCTAACAATGCTCTATTAGGTAAATTCAGATAAATTTTAAGTTGATTTTCTTTAGAATTTTCCTTTCAAGGTTCACCATGTGATGTATGTTTGCAATTCCTAAAATGAAACTAATATGATAAGCATTATTTCCATTCAATTTAACAATGAAAATCCTTAGCTAGTAGGGATAGAACAATTAGATTTTTACAAAGAGCAAAGAGCACATCTAATGCAATTTCCCTATCTATTCCTTTCAAGCATTCACAAACTACAATATCTATAATGCAAAATGCGTGTATTTATTTTCGCTTTCCCTTAATGTGAATGAACAAAAAGAAAACTAATGCACAATCAATCAATAAACTATTTTCATAAAAGTGACGATTTTATTACAATTTCTTTTCACGGAAAGGAAGACTTTACGACACTTTCGTTTTAAAAGAAATGAGGAATTACTACACTTTCAATGAAAATACTAACCATATGCACACATCAATCAATCGATCTTTCATCAATGAGGACTTTACGACGATTCAACTTTCGGAGGAAAAGGCGATTTTACGACACTTTCTTTCGACGAAGATCAATCAACCAAAAAACTAACTTTCAACTATAGATTGAAAATGACAAAGCAAATACATAAGAAACAATTATTAATCCTAGTCTAAGTAGGGCCATCTAAGGAGATGAAAACCTATTTTCTGAGACATGACATCCATTTACAATCAGCAAACAAGCAATCAGAAGAATTTTGGCAAAAAATTTAATTCCAAGGGTGGGAATGTGACCCTAAGAAGATCAACGCATGTCAAAGAGGGAGTAACTAAACTGCAGTGAACTGTCTCTAACTGGAGGGTGCATTGCAACGCACTGTCACTAAGGCTAGCCTGCGTTGATTCCTGTGAGGCCACTCAAGAGTCATCTAACCTCAATTTTGACCAAAATTCAATGCAAAAGTTTGAATTACAAAAAGTAAAGTATGTCAATGTGTCTAAGAGGCTAATAAGCTACTAAGATGGATAATCGCTCCCCAGCGGAGTCGTCAATTTGTTTTGGGAAGTTTTAGTGTCTACAGATAAACGCTTAAACCCTTATACTAGTAGCTAAGTCTAGAACAACAATGCAAAGCATTCTCTACCTTTTCTATAACCAATAGATTAAATAAGACAGTAAAGAAGCCTACCTGTAGCTTTCGCTTACTCCTTATCTCCCTTGACCAATTCTGTCACTCCTTTCCGTACTTAATCTGCTTGAAAAGTACCTGCACACAAACAGAAGGCAAAAACCGATCAAAGCATATGGTAATGATCTATTGATTAAACATAGAATGGAATCAAGTTCATAATACACATATGAAAGCATCAATGAACAATACAAACATATGGAAAAAGCTTTGAACACTTTATTAGTAAAAGGAAGAGTTACAGCCCAATTTGCTTGATTCAGTATCACTCCTCCAGTTCAATCCCATCCTCTTCTCATAACAAGCAAGACATTTTGACATCATTACAATACTTGAAACCAACTCAAGTCTCACACTAACAGCATCTCCTTATAATTCAATGATTTCCAGCCCCTAATCACTTAGATGAGTGGTATTTTTATAGGTGAATGAAGGAAGTTATGCCATAAAATGTTATAATCTAAGTAACCGGATTCGTTATATAGGGGCCACGTGTCTGAATCCTGCGAATCGGACACGATTCGCTGGGGATTTGAATCCTAGAAGGAGACATATCGTGTCCTAGTGGGATTCGTATGAATCCCATACGAATCCCGTTAGGACATAACGTGTCCTGATTCTATAGGACATTAAGGCTGATCTCATCACTTTAAACAGATATTATAGGACAAGAATAAGTGTAAGACAAATGAAACCTGCAAGTGAATTAGAAAATCTCACAAATCAATGAGAGATGACAAGGATGGATGAGATACAACAAGCTATCAAGAGAGAAATGCAAGAGGAGATCACAATTAGGATCTGCTTTAATGAAACTACAAATGTGAAAAGTGCTTGTATCTAATTTAACCAAATACCATTTGTCAATCACGATTTCAAATAATAAAACGGTGATAGCAATACTTCCCTGTTGCCTATGTGTGCTTTATTAGGATTTCTCTTTTACTTACCAGATTATCAAGTAGAACAAGGGAAGTCTTCAAGATTTCTTAAGCACAATCAATAGGATAAGCTAATCATGTAATGAAATGCAAGACAGAAGAAATGTGCAATTCAACTAGTGAAGAAATGAGAGAGGGACAAATAGTAATCCAACAAGGCTATCTTCAAGAATCAATGCAATCTGTTGTCCAATATATTTTCAACATGTCACAATAATGCATGAGAAAACCAATGAAGGACTAATGAATGCACCAGACTTTAAGATATACCAATGTTAGTCCACTGTCAACAAGAGATCAGACTGTTGCGGTTTATTGCCAAGTATAGAACAGTCAATTAAATGATGAGATCAGCCTTAATGATGACTTAATGAGAAAACTACAGCGGTCATGATTTATGTGACCAATGACATGTATTTGAATTTTGTATGTACTATGCATGCTATAGATGAAGATCTATGTTTGAAAGCAATGAATTTGTATCATTAATTAGATTTTGTGTAAGAAATATCTAATTTTTATATATATATATATATATATATATATATATATATATTATATATATATATAACGAATCCTACATGTCCTATTCCAGGGGGTCAACGTGTTTGAATCTGACACTCGAATCCCCGTATCCTACTAATCACGAATCCCCGTGTCAGGTGACTTAGGTTATAATGAATGCCCTCCCAAAATTAGGATTTAGTTTCATGGAGGAAGGGATAAAGGGATTGATGTTCCTTAACTCCCTACCTCATCCAAATTCGAGCTCAAAGGAGTAAATAAACTTGGGAAACTTCTAGATGCATCCAATGGATAATAATATTCCCAAACCCCTATGCAATTTTGCTCAAATTTTCCTAGCGCAGGCCAAAGAGGGCTCAAGTGCATTGCATAGCACCCTATCAGTGTATGGACTGCACTACAGCACACCCTAATGAAGACCTGCATGCGCTGATCTTCTTAGAGGCAGTTTTTGGATGATTTCAGTCATGGAACTTCTTGGGAAGCTAGGCATTATGATGGTTGACTTCTTTAGGGCATGTAACAACCGATTAGGGTTTGATGGGCCCTAATAGTACTAATTTTTAGGTTGGACTTGATGTGACCAAATGGATCTGTAACACACCCCAAAACGCTTAGGCAATCTTTCCCATTGTAGATTACAACATAGTTGAAGACATAAAGAAGGTTTGCAACCACAAGCCAGTGGGACATTCTCTTATGCACACTTGGGCAATCCACAATAGACAATGATGCTTCTTTTGATAATGTATTTGGTACTTCCTTTGATTCCCTCGAATTTGTACTCAATTCCTTAACAATGGATGTATATACATGTTTTCCTCCTTTTTGTGAACTTTTGAAATCTGGAATTTCAATGTACACGATTGCTTGGTTGATTCTGGTGCATCGATAAATGTAATTCCATTATCTTTTGCCAAAAAAATCAATGAAAAATGGTACAAAACAGATGCACAAATCATTCATCTCAACAAGACTCTTGTCCATGCAGTTGGTGGACTCAGAGATGTGATTATATGTTTATCACCCAATGAGTGATTCCACCAATGTATCAACATAACTATTTTGGACATTTCGGAAGCATATGGAGTGTTTTTTAGAAGAGATTGGTCCAGAAAGCTACAAGGCTATTTTGCTATGGATTGGTCACATTTATGGCTTCCATACAAGGGCAGAAACAATTAGATCTGAGTGAATTCAGAGAGATACATGAAACATATTGCTACTCCCTTGAATGGACACAATGAAGCAATGGCTTTCGCATAACTTATCTTCGAAAATTTATTCCTGGAAACTCAACTGGGGTGTTATCTTGCGCAGCCATCCCCAGTACCAATAGATACATAGTTGGAGCCCCTTTCCTAGTTCAACTAGTGAAAATGGTATGTGTACAATTAGTAGTAGTAATAATAGTACTAGTGTAGTTCATAGTCCTTGTACATATGATATGTGGACTTTGTACTTTGATGGTTCCAAAACACAGGAGGGCTCTAGAGCTGGTTGCATTTAATAGACTCGCTGCAGAGAAAACAATTGATCTCTAACCACTTGGAATTTGAGTGCACAAACAACAATGCAGAATATGAGGCACTTATCTTGAGCTTGCAGAGATCCATTGAACTCAACGTTGTGAACCTAAAAGCAGTAGGTGACTCAGAAATTGTTCTGCGATAGGTATACCATACATTGTGTGTCACCTCTTCTTAAAATCTATCAACAAGAGGTATGGCATTTGATTTCGCAATTCCAAGCTTTTAATATTATTTGTTGTTCCTAGAATGTGTAACACAGTTGCAAATGCATTAGAAAATGCTATTGCTAGGTTGTCACTATTAAGGGACGTTTTTTTTGTTGAAATTATTTATAAGCCATCCATCCTTGATAATATCACTAATTTACACATTTTCAATGATGACGAAACATACTGCACTTCATGGAAAACATAGATGTTTTCAAGAACGCTACAAATTATGAAGACAACCATGAAAGAACCTTTCAGGAGGCAGCTAGCTCAAGTAAAGGAAATCTCATGCTAAAAGGCGTGGTGTCACTCGAAAAGTTCTATGACCTATAGAACTGTTTCCAGGGACCTGTTAATGCTAAAACCCACAGTTCCACAATGTCGCAAGTGAAAATCAATTTGGGAACAGAAAAAGATTTGAAGTTTGTCAATATTGGTACTTATTTTACACCACAGGAGTGGAAAGCCTTTATCTGCTTGTTCAAGTGGTACCAAGGCGTATTCGCGTGGACATATGATGAACTTAAAACTTATGACACGTGAATTATCTAGCATGTAATTCTAATCAAGGAAAGGGCCAAGCTAGTTCAACAAAATTTACGGAAGGTACGCCCGATGCTTGACCCCCTCATTCAAAAGAATTAAGAAATTTGTTGGATGCTTGGATCATATACAAGGTGAGACACTCCACCTAGGTATCAAAGTTGGTCCCGGTAAGAAAGAAGTTTGGGGAAATCCGCTTGTGTGTTGATTTCCGAAATATGAACCGTGCCTCGAACAAAGATAACTACCCCGTGTTGTCTATGGAGTAGATATTGGAAATAGTATTGAGGTCATAAATGTTTTCTCTCTTGGATGGGTATTCAAGATACAATTAGGTTCTAGTCTCAGAGTCTGACAGGCTTAAAACAACTTTCCGCACAAAGTGTGCTACATTCACATTCAAGAGAATTCCATTTGGGTTGATTAATTTTGATGCTACATTCGAACGTGCCATGGACATCTTATTCTGGGGATTGATTGGATAGAGCGTATTGATCTATCTTGATGATGTTACAGTGTTTTCCAAACATAGATCCGATCACATACGCAACTTGAAGAAAATTTTCGAGCGATGTCACAAGTACGGGATATCTCTTAATCCCAAGAAGAGTATATTTGCAATGTCTGAGGGTAACATGTTGGGCCACATCATTGCTAAGAGTGGGATTAAAGTGGACCTGGAGAGGGTCGAAGCAATCACGCAGATTCCCTTCACAGTGAACAAAAAGGCTATGCAGTCCTTTCTGAGGAAAATTAATTTCCTCCGCAAGTTCATTTCCGACTATGCCCAGATTGTTAAACCAATACAGGAAATGATAAAGAAGGATGCAGTATACAGATGGGAAAAAAGGGAAAATGACATGTTTTCCCATATCAAACAAGCTATTGCAGAAGCACCTACATTATACATCCCAGATTTCAGCAGAGATTTCTTACTCTACACCTTTGCTTCTTACACCTCTTGTCATTGTGCTCACACAAAAGGATGATTAAAACAATGAGTGGCCTATATCTTTCATGATCACTAGTCTTCAAGGACCCCGAACTCAATTATCCTACCATTAACAAGCAATCTTATGTTGTCTACAAGGTGGTGAAGCACTTTTAGCCCTATCTTCTGAAAAATCACTCTATTATCTTTGGTCCCCACCCAGCAGTCAGATCATTGTTTGTCCAATAAGAGTTGGGTGAGAGAAGAGCGAACTGGATGATTGGTCTACAGGACTATGACTTAGGATTCAAACTAGTTCACACAATCAAGGGCCACAGTCCATGTCGACTAGGGGTAGAAGCATTGGACACAAAGGAAGAAGAAGATCTCTTAGGTTGGGAGCAAGAAATTGAAATGTATAATGTTGGGCGAGCTTCCCCCATTATTGTCATGAACTCTTGGTACACGGATGTGCGCCAATACCTTGAGCACGGTATCGTTCCCTCTCATCTATCTGTACACAAAAAAGAGGGCATTCAGACTCAAAGCATTGTCTTACCAATTGGTGCATGGGGTGCTTTTCAGAAAGCACCATAATGGAGTACTGCTCATGTGTTTCAAAGCACATGATTCAGGGAAAGTATTGCGTGATCTCCACGATGGAACAACTCGGGAAAATTTTGTGAGTAACACAATAGCACATAAAGTCATGCAAACCGACTTTTAATGGCCTAAATTATTCTGGGATGCTCATGTTTACACCTGCAAGTGTTCGATCTAGCAGAGGTGAACAAGAAGTCAGCCGCCCCATTGTAGCCTATTGCAGTGGAAGAACCTTTTCAACAATGGGGCTTAGATATTATTGGAGAAATATTTCTGCATTCATCAAGGTAGCACCACTATATCCTCACTACTACAGATTATTTCACGTGGTGGACAGAAGCAGTTCCACTCAAACAGGTGAATGATCAGGAAGTCATAAATTTCCTTCAACAAAACATCATTTCCAGGTTTGGCATTCCCACTTCACTTGTTTTCAATAATGCAACATACTTTTCATCGCTAAGAATTTATAATTTTGCATTGGAAAATGGTATTTTATTGAAACATTCGGCTAATTATTATCCACACAGGAATGGTCTTCTTGAATCCACAAATAATAACCTAATATGTATCATCAAAAATACCATATTCCTCCCAATGATTCCTTCACTGCGCAATAACAAGCCTCAAGCTCATCCCATAAGCCTCTAAATTGTGTAATTGTGCAGTAGCCCTGCCTCCCTTGCCTTCCAAAACTGCGTTGTGTATCCTCTCAGTGCTCATCCCCTCAATTTGTCCCACTAGCTCTCAAAACTACGCAGTCTTGTCCCTCAGTCCTACCTAAACTACGCATTGTGCAGTTTCAAAGCTCAAGCCTCACCCTTGGCTACTGGAACTGCGCATTCCGTAGTCACTGACCCCTCTCTCCCGACCTATCACCCAGTTCCGGCTCAGTTAATGGATCAAAATGCACTATCTTAGACTAGGGGATTTTCATACTAATGTTGTTTCATCATGAGTGAATTGCAGATACAGGTACTCTAACACGCCATGGAAAGATGATGAAGGAAAATTTGTTGAAAGACACACTTGTAGCTAAACACACAAGTTTATCAATCAAGAAAAGAAAATGGGACATCAATTTGCAATCGCAACTCAAAACTTAATATCATTGAAGATTCCTTATCACCAAGTCATACGGACGTGAAAAGAAGCAAACACTCAACAGTCAGCGGCAGTAGTCACTTTACGTTGCCACATCGTCATGCAATCCATGTCAATAGTGTCATGTCATGTCATGTCATCAGTAGTCACATGCCACACCTTGTGGCCAATGATGTAACATATGTTTCCGAAATGTATTGTAAAGTGAAGGTCTAAAGGACATGTGTGGAATATGAAGAGTCATGTAAAGTTGAAAAGTCATAAGAAGTCAAATAATCATGAGGGTTGTCAAAGAGTCACAATGAAGGGGAAGCATCACCTCGTGGTTATATATACTCCCTCATTGCATGATCAAATGAGTTTTTCACCTTGGCTCCTCCCACAAAGCCTTCGAGAGCTAAGTTAGTTCTTTTGGTGAGCAAGGAGTGGCTCAAATGCTCCACTACTGGATATAGTGATGTACATTGTATACATGTGTCTTGGAACTTTTACTTAATAACAGAATACTTCAAGTCCAGCACATTCATCATGCATGGATTATGAATGTTTGTAAGACTATTCTACAGATGTTTGTATTTCATTTTTCTTTCACATGTGTTAAGATAGTTGAACTCTTTCAGTTGTTTTAGTACTTACCTTATTGAGAATATGATGTAATGGTTTTCATTGTTGTCCCATCCTTGTGGACTATTCCCTAGGATATTAAACATATATTTCTTCATTTGTTGGTTGTAACAATTGTCGTATCCTCTGTGGACTATTCCGCTGGATGTTAGACGGAGCCTTCTAGTTCATGTGTGTCTCTTCTTGGGTTGTATTATTACTTCTCTCTTAGAGGCTCACTTTTCTCCCCTCTCCATAGTAGAAGAACCTTGACACATTTACAATTGAACACTCACCAAGCACACCGTCTTGCTTTTTGAAGGCACCATTGCATCTCCCTCTCTTGTTGATAGTTAGAGCCAAGGCAAATATTTAAGGATTTAGCAACCGGGCCTTTATACTGGATGGTACTCCTACGCCAAATGGTGTGAGGTCTAATTGGAACTTCATATCGAGGAGATCCCCTGAATATTGGTGGGTCCATCACCATCAATAAGTGGGTAAAGTGAGGAGGTAAGGCAGGTTTTCCTCTAAGGTCAATGCAACCAATTTGTATAATCCAATTGAATTCTTTGAAGTTGGAATCAAAATGGATGGAGAATATTATTCTCTTGTTTCTCCCTTCTTCCAAAACTACATTTGGCCTTGTTTTTCTATTTCTCACGATGCCTCTACTGAAAAAGCTCATCTATAACATCCACCAAATCAATCATTATGTTGGAATAGAATAATACTAAATGTTGTAAAACACAATTCAGTAAACTTTGTTAAATATATTAAACAAGGCCTAGATCATAATAAAGAAAACAAAGCTATAAGGAATGAAAAGGGAATATTTTATGGAGAAAAGGAGCAACTCAAGTAACTCTACATGCATCTAACTTATCCTTTTATCATCATATACATCATCAAACATCATAACACCAAATTTTAATTATTCTTTCATTTTGGTTTCCGTAAAAGAAAGCAATCACATCGTTCTCTCATACATCCTTTAGTAAATAGTGTCAATATTATTCAACAATGTTCGACATAAGGGATATTAAAATCGGAAAATGGTAAGTGAAATTATGAAGGAATGCATAAGACTTTTACGTGATATGAATGTAACTTGGCTTAATATTTAAATGACAAAATGACATTATACATTGTTATTCCTTTGTATGAAAATGTATATGTAAAGTTAATGTATGAGATGCTATGCAAGTTCTAGATCAAGGGTTCAAAGCCTCATGTCCTTGAAAAAATTTCCAAGATTGCTACAAGTTTAATATCATTTAAATATTTCTTAAATATTAACTAGTGAAACTTACATAGCATTCCTTTTTGTAAACAAATAGCATACTCTGTACAAATGAAAATTGAAATGTATATGATGATTAGAATTTGATACACTTCCTTTAATTATTTCATTTCACATGGTGCCTATACTAATTATAATATAATATTCATCAAGACTTGAGTAGTGAATGTGACAAAAAGACCCATCTTTAATACAATATACCCTTCTCAATCAACAACTTTGATATACCTTTTCCTTTTATTACTCAACATATAGTCAAGTACTATGCTGGCAACACAAATGTTTTCCAAATAAGCCCAAATTTTGTCCTAGGTTATCAACCAAGTTTGAACCCAAATCTTATTAAATCAGTATCACTTAATTCTTTTGAAGTCGCAGTTCCAAATTGTATGTTGCATATGATATCATTGTTTACCCAATGCCTAGGCTAGGGTTTCACTCTCAAGCCTGTGATTTTCTTTTAGTACGAGTTTTTAAATGAGCGTTATGATTATATATGATAATACCAACAAAAAATCACATTCAAGCCAGAACCTATGTTGTCAATTGCATACAACTCCAACCTAAGTTTAAGTGTCTTTTTAAAGCATACCCTTACTATACAAAGTTTGAATAGAGCCTACAACCAGTCTTAAACCCTCCACACTCTCAAACAGCCAATTTGCGTTTAACTTAAAATATTTAACACAAATATTTTCAAAAAAGTAATGATTCAAACACTTGTGTATCACAAACAAAGTCATACTAATGTTCAAGCAAAGTGTGCTGAGAAAGCAGAGTATGAAAAGTGAAAGTTGGAAAACCTGAAATAATATCACCATTTCACAAAATATTTGTCTTTTGAAGATGGTAGGGAGAAATTATCACGCCAAAATTGATATTTAAATAGCACAAAACTCATTTACTAAGTGAAGGAATGAGGTAGGGAAAGAAAACAATCATAATAATCTATACTATGTCTAGGGAACATTTAAGATATTATAACAAAAATTAGTATATGAAGTGTTAAACCATAAAAAGCACTAAAGTTAACCAATGGAAAAACAAAAAGTTGAGTTTAATAATCCTTTATAGTCATTGAGCAACTATTTGGTCTTGGTGCAGTTCCAATACCTTTACAAATCCAAACATTGCAAGTGATAGAGCTCTTCAAATGACTAAGAAACAATAGGGAATGCATATTGAAATACGCCATAACAACTTTCAAGATGGGCCAGTTGCAAATCTGATAGCGTTAATGCCCCATTCGTAATTCAAAATTAATGCATGGAGTATATGTACATGCCACCTCACAAAGGCCACCACTAAACTCATCAACTCTACTACCTTTGCAATTACATTAAGCCCCAACATTAACACTTAGGATGCAATCATACATATCATCTTGGCTATGATTTTATATATAATCATTAAATTTTATTAAAACATAAACCTTGCATATCATCAAGGGGATATGACGTATCCATCATAGAATGTTTTTATAACATAAAACACCAACCAAGTTTTATGTCAAGTTTCAAACCCAAAATGTATGTCCATTCAGTGCTTAGATCAAATTCCTTCACATAAATAGCTCAAAATTTATGAATTTCATTTTGGAAACTATGGCATTTATGTAGTATAGTAACATGTTTTCTTTTATTAGACTCCTTTAATCATGATAAGTACTTTAAGGCTAAGACTCTATGCCTTAAATCTTAACTTAATATATAACCTCTTAGATTATTTAATAAATATCTACTTGATTAAAGGCCAAACACTAAGCAATGCATGTACGTAGTACAAGAGTTATCATGAGCCTTTTTCCAAGCAACAATAATTATCACATGAATAATGACAATATGCTACACAACTTCTTGCTTCTTGTTTCAAATGCCAAGTGAAATCATGCATATGAGACCATTCACATAATGAACAGTGGAAATACTTATTAATGAGATGCTTCAATAACAATAGCGGATCATCAAAAAAATTGCAATGAATGTGCCATATGGAGATAACTGAAAAACTTTTCCCAAGGGAGCCCACCTACTCTTGTATATTATTTAGCACAATGATATAGGCTTTACAACACTTTGAAAACATTATAGTAAGTGGGTGATAAATAAGTTAACAATAATGAGGTTTTTGAATTTCATAATTGTTTTGTAAAGATAAAGGGAAAAAAATTATCCAAGAAATTGAAATTTTTTATTATTTGGATTGTTACTATGGGAGACAGAGCATTGATCAATGCACATTTGCATAAGAGGAATTTCAAAAGAGTAGTGAAGAAGAGAAATAAAACAATTAATGAACATGTATGAGGATATGAGTGAAGGTTATGGTCCTTGACCATGGTTTCGAATAAAATATTGTTCAAAAAATGTGTTACGAGATCATGAGATGCCAAACCTTGTATTTCCCAGCAAAGACTTGAAAACCAATATAGAATTTATCTATAAGCATATTAGAAGATGTGAAAATGGATATTGATCGATATGTGAACTTTTGAGGTTGTTGAGATCAAGAGAACAAGTACCAACACCATATGGAGGGAATATCACATCAATCTCATAGTAGATGGTGAGCTTAGTAGAATACGTGTGTTCATTTGACTCACTTTCAATAGAATTCACAAAATGTTAGCAAAATGAAGAATATTGAAGCCTCAACAAGAATATGTGCTTAAGTTAAGAAATATGTGTTGGATTAGGGCAGAACTACATGGTCTCGCTAGGCTTAATGGAACACTAGACAATGTGTTTAAACAAGTAGATTTGCATGACCTTAAACTTTTCAAGAAAATATATTCTGTTGACTACTATTCTAGACAATCATAATACTTCATATTATGGTCTTAGGTAAACTCCCCAAGGTTGAAATGACAATCACCTGCTCTCCTTGAAATATTAGTGTATCACTCTATGACAAAGTTTTATGTCATCTTCATGCTACTTTGAAGTGTCACTAAAGTAGGCTCACTTTGCATGAGATGCATGTCTAATTCATATAGGGATCTCAAGGCATGGCTTCGCTTCAAATTTAAGGCTTGATCATTCTTGATTTTCAACAATACATGTGCTCATACTTGAATAGGAAATATAGCTTGTGGGATTTTTGTGCCTTTATCATGGCTAGTTCAATCTTTGTGGAGGGCTTCACGCCTCCATCTTCTTGTTGCATTAATTTCACCCCACAATCAACTCTAATTTCATTTTCCCTAACCATTAATCATTTCCTTTGATTCACTATATGTGCTTTTTGCAATATCCTTTGCTACATTTAAAAAAATATATATTGCATTTTTGGACTATTCAAAGATGCAATATTCCTGCCATTGTGGAAGTTTGTGACTTTCAAATATTGTATGATACTAACAATTCATGCTAGTGGGGTGCAACTAAGCTCATAAACCTTCATATATGTGTTCGTGTCAACATACGTTTTTGTTATAGGAAATTTCTTTTGTCTCTACACTTGTTGCAAATGTTTGCTTCATCAAGCATAATGACTTAAAGATAGTTATTTTTTCTAATTGACCTTTAATGCGTGTTAATAACATTGTCACCCAATCCATAAAGGACAAAAACATTGTTGTTAGGTTCATTAAACGATTGATTGTATGATGTGACCTTAGTCATTCATATGTGAATAGTACTAACTTCAATCTGATCAATGCAACTCACATTACATAGATGTTCCCCATTATGTGCATGGCTACATGGTATAAGCCAAGTAGACACCAATATCTTATAATTTTTAGGGGTGTTTAAGGGACCACCTAAGCTAGGAGCTAAATTGAATCATTGACTTTAGACACTACATTAGGGCTACGTGAGTGAGATAACAAGGCTTCCCTATTCATAAAAACATACTCTATATAGTTCGACATTCCATAGTAAAATTATTCTCGCCCAATGTCAAAAAAATTAAGTGCCAATAAAGCACACTTTATTTTCTAGAGCCCAGCACAAACACAAAGTACAAAGACTTGTGATTCATAAACTAGTCCTTCTAAATCAATTCCACTTACATCTTGGACAATAGATCTCCTTGTCCTTTTATTGTAAGTGCTTGATCTTGTTCCATGAGTTCAATTTTTCACTCCACTTATAAATATTAGAAATATAAGTATTTTGTGTAGAGAATGAGATCCATATATTAAGAAACTTGTATTACATATTTATAAGTTGTCAATTTGATCAAGTATTTGTAGCCCAACACACAACCAAATAACCACAACTAGATTTTTATTCTTTGCACTCGTAGAGATTTTGTAGTTTTATCATAAGCTTCACAAAATTTGTGATCAACAACATTAACATGGTGACCATGGACATTTAATTCATGTAAACGTGATAATGGAAAGAATCCTAGTAAATTCATCTAAAATTCAAGTTTCCAAATTAGCAAAGGTGGTGGCATTCAACTAATGTGAAATCTAAGTCAAGGCTTTCTCATGCAATGTTAAGGGTTATGATGGCTTACACCTCATCTTTCATCTAGCCATGTCAAAAGATTTGCAAACAATCCATAATATGTAACCTACCATCTAGTTTTTTCATCAAGAGTTTGGTATTTAGATATAGAAATACGACTCATCATGTGTATCAATTGTTTCGTCAACAAAACAACAATAGGAATTGTAGTTATGTAACGAGTCGCAGAACACTATGGTTTTCCTTTATAAGTGTTGGGGAGATTGGCATGACAAGGACAGTTTAATTTGATTATTTCATCTCTTCCTACTGAAGGCTTATAATATCTTCCTTTCCCTGAATATATGAAAGTGATAACATTATAGTTGCTCCATGGTTTCCTTGTCTACGTATGATATAAGGTTTGGGGTATACAACAGTAAAAATCTCTTACAAATCTTCAACTCCTCATTTGTTATAATCCTTTCTATAGGTGTGATAGAGGCCTATGGGCCTAGTAGAGATAAGACTAGGATAGGAATGGAGGCCATTTAACATTTGAAAATTCCTTGAACTGCAACAACTGGTTATTATTCTCCTAACTTTAAAAGTTTTAATTGTTGTATGTAATTATCAATACAACAAATAGCAAATAATTCACACTGTAATTCCTCACAAATAAAATATGTTGCAAAAATATAAAGTAGAACTGAGAAATAAATGCACACACAATAAAAATGACACCGTTATTTTTTGACAATTGTCCCTAGAAAAACCCCGAAGGGAAAACCAGTGGCAAATGTGGGTTTTATTATTACGCAACAAAAATAGAGAATTACAACTAAATGGCTAACTAGCAATCCTAGGGAAATTTATCTCCACTGGAAATATAATGGGAAATTCATTTTCCCTCACAGCTACTCGATCTCGCCTCTCTGGCAAACTCACACTTCCCAACTAATTCATACTATTACATTGGAGATGTGCACTGCTTGTTGAAGAAAAATTGTTATGCCTCTGGAACACTCGTCCTTCCTCTTCCTTTGGAAACAATTAATTCAACCTCCCAGGAAAAGACCCGAGAACTAGTTGTTGAATCAATCCTCATTCCGACAACTTACACTAGAAAACTAAGCAACTCGCACTATAGAATATGGCCTCCCTACTGGATAACTCGATATCCCTTTTTCTAACTTTGGAAAACTAGAAAACCTTCTGAGAAATTATTTGGTAAACGTCCTGAGAATTTCTCTGGAAATTCTCACTGCTCCAACCCCTGCTACTATCTCTTCCCTGGCTCGAACTACACCCTTATTGAATACTTGCAACTGGGTGATTCAAACAGCCTTTCTCACTCGATGTAAATTGTGTCTTCTTCAATCCCTTCGACCTGTGCTTATAATCTCTCGCTAGAGCATCAACGACCAATATCTAATCATGATGAATGGCTCTGATCATCTTACACTCCATCAAGTTACTTTTATGGAAGTCTAGAGAAAAATCAATTTTCTCACCCATTAATTGATGAATTTTCTTAAGTTAGACTTAGGAACCTTTTAATTCTTGATCAATTAATTTAATTGAGAGGTTTCTAAGTGTTTTCTCTTGAAACCTTTTCTAGGTTTTGGAGATCTCATCTTCCTTAGCCTCCCTGACACCTTAGAGACTAGAAAACCTATCTAATACTACCATATCCATAAAAAATAACACTCCCTCATAGCGAGAAAGGTGTTCTCCACTCCACTATCCATTCTGCTCATCATATCCCTGATGAACAACCTGTAGTTGGACTAGCTCATTTTGCGCATAATTTCTTATTCAACTGCTACACTTTGTAACATAATCATCTTGTGTTGTTGATGCAATATTCTAATCTCACTTTATTGATGCCTCTGCGTTGGAGAGCTTCTAGCTAGAAATGTGTCTATCAACTTCAACTCGAAAATTCACACTGCCTCTCTCCTACTTTTCACTGCTACCATCACTGCACTTATGTGTATTGATCTCTCAAATCCTGAAGATCAAGCTTCCATAGGGTTGCTCCCTCTGAATTTAGACTCCCTCTGAGTTTCAAACTCTCTATTGTGCCATTGCAACTAGTTCTACAATTGCCCCTTGAGTCTCTGACTACGCCACCCTAGCCCTACATAGTCTCTCAAGTATCTAACTGCGCCTTACTAACACTTTGATCCTCCTACTACTGAAATATTGTGGGATCTCGTAGCATAGGTACTAATCCATGTGAAGAATTTACAATGACTGGATCTAATCTACTAATCAAGCCTACCATGGATAGATCTATGCCTCTTGTTGCTCCTCCCACGAACCATGCCCTCTCCTAGAAATTAGGAGTATCATGCTCCTCCATCTAGAGGTATTGATGCTATTAATATGAATTCCTACAATATTGAGGTCAACTCATCTATCTCTGTCAAATTTGTTTGTTTCTCCCCATTCTTGTCCTTTCTCTTCAGACAATGGTTGACATAGAGACAAAGCTAACCACATCCAAAACATTTGACCTTGACATGTCCTTCACCTTCTTCTCTACTTTCAAATTGTGTCCGTGATTGGGACCTTTCTTAGCTTTTCCTTTACTTGCAAGACCAATGTTATCCTCCTCCTCCACTTTTATTCCCTTGCCACTACTGCTAGTAGTGCCCTCCACAAGACTAAGCTTTAGCTCCTCTCGAGTGAAGCCACTCCATAGGCGCTCTCAACCTGGAGGTGTGTATTGCCCAGAAATCACTTGGACGAAAGTACGCCACTCCTTGGTGAACTCGTTAAGTGTTGTATGCACCATCTCACTTTTTGATGATTTCTCCCCAAAAAGATACAAGTTCATCTCTGACACCTCGAATATTGGAGAGATAGGAAGCAACGTTCTCACCCTTCTACATCTTGATCAACCTCATCTTCTCCTTGAGAATCGTTTTATGATTCTCAGATTGATTCTCGTACAGATTCACGACAGCATCCCACATTTCCTTCATTGTTCTTGTTTGCGATATGTGGGACTATGTGATCTGGAACCCGATCTAGGACCATACTCTTTGCTTTGGCCATATCCTTCCTAATATCATGTAAGTAGATATGATATTCTAGTTCAACGATAATTGTTTTCACGAAATCCTTCAAATTGTGCCCATCCAAAATAAATTGTATAGCCTTCCAGAGGCCAAAGTTTGAGGCTTCGTCAACTTTATCGTGATGTCTGAGTCTTGTTGTGGTTATCTCTACGAAACTCAAATGAATTAGAGAACTGAATTGGAAATCTCCTTCTCTTTTTGGAAACTAATTTGGCCTCCCCTCTATTACATGCACTCCTAATTGGAAATGCGCATATATGCTCCTAGATGATTTGCACTTACCTCTGATGTCCTTCCCAGAATTCACATTGCCTGCAACACCTCTTTGGGCAACTCGCTCTACCTCTGAAAGTCCTTCTCCAACATTAACACACGCATTGTTGACCCTGAAGCATGTATTGGATGAACTGGCAAGTCTACTATGCCCATCTTCTGTTGGAAATTACATCCTAATTTCCTACTACTGGAAAATTGGAAACCCTTTGAGAATTTCTAGAAATTCCCTCTATGTGCTTTTCTCTTCCTTCCTACTCTGATCTACAATTGCAAAACCCTTGCTGCCAAATAATTGCTTTAGATCTTCTTTGCAAATCAACTGGTATGCTCACATGAAACCCTCATTGGAAATCCTACTTCCTATTGTTATAGATCTGAAGCAAAAACGAGCTTTTCCTCCACCTGGACAGGAAATCAATTTTTTGCTTCTCTACAAATTGCACCCCTGGCTTGTCATGTGCAAATATGGAAATATTGTGCTCAAATCTCCCTCTAAAACTGCACAATCTCACTTCCTTCACCTTTGAGCCTATGGTTTGATCTTCTTCCCTCTAATACCATGTGAAAATTCCTCGAATGCAACAACTGGAGATGCTCCTCTTAACTGAAAGCAGTTTATTTGTCTTATCTTAATTATTAGTGGAAAATAGCGTATAATTCACATGGCAATTCTTCACAAATAAAATATGTTGTAGAAATATACATTGGAACTGAAAAATAGATGCACACAATAAAAATGACACAATTATTTTTGGACAATTATCCCTAGAAAAAACCTCAAAGGGAAAACCAGTGCAGCAGATGAAGGTTTATTATCATGCAGCAAAAATAGAGAATTACAATTGGATGCCCAACTGGCAATCCTCTAGAAATTTATTTCCACTTGAAATATACTGGGAAAACCCTTTTCCCTCAAAGCTACTCGATCTGGCCTCTCTAGCAAACTCACACTTCCCAACTAATTCATATTGTTGGACTTGAAATGTGCACTGCTCGCTGGAGAAAACTCATTCTTCCTCCAGAACACCTCTAGATGAATCGTCATGCCTTCCTCTGCATCTGGAAACAATTTTGTCAACCTCCCAACAATAGATCCTAGTACTAGTTGTTGAATCGTGATCCTCCTTCTGACAACTCGCACTATGAAATATGCCTCCCTGCTGGATAATTCGCCCTCCTTCTGACTCTGCAAAACTAGAAAACCTCCTGAGAGTTTCTCCGGAAATTCTCATTGTTGCAACCCATGCTATTGTCTCTTTCATAGCTCGAACTGCACCCTTGTTGAATTCTTACAACTCGGTATTTGAACTACCTTACTCATTCAATGTAAATTTTCTTCTCCAATCCCTTCGACCTGCACTTATAATCTATCGTTGGAACATCAACGGAAAAGATCTAATCATGATCGATAGCTCAAATCATATTGGACTCCGTCGAATTACTTTCCTAGAAGTCTCTAGAAAAGAATCAATTTTCTTAATTAATACCCATTAATTAATCAATTTTCCTAAGTTAGACTTAGGAACCTTTTAATTATTGATCAATTAATTTAATTGAGAGGATTCTAAGCATTTTATATTGAAACATTTTCTGTGTTTTGGAGATCTTGCATTCCTTAGCCTCGCTAACACCTTAGAGACTGGAACACATGTCTGATGTTTCCATACCCATCAAAAAATAACATAGCATAATCTGAACTAGGTCAAGAATGTTAGTTATTATTAAATAAGGCATCATTACATAGTTGGCAATTAATAAATGTTGTGTGGCAACAATTAAAAATACGTCGTAGATAGCTAGCATTTCCTGTCTATAAATAAGGATAAAAGCTTCCTTATGAAGAATGTACCAAAATATTATTGTGTTGAAGCGCTGAATGCATTAGCATATAGCCCCCTTGAAGAGGCAAGTGAATAGGAGTCAATTCTTTTATAAAGGATCCTTGTGAGGTGTTGGTCTACCATAAGAGTACTTCTATATATGAAGTATTAAAACATTTATTGTTTATTATTGTACGTATCATGTGTGATTTCATTTCAAATCTAAGATATATATAACAAGTGGTATCAAAATACTTTCCAAGCATAGTAAAGAAAATGTATCCACTTTTTTCTTTCTTTCTTTCTTTCTTTTCTGCTTTTTTTTGTAAATTGAGAGCCATGACACTAAGCTCTTGAACATTTCCTAGCACAAATTTTAGAAAATAACTAGATGTATGTATTTTCCTTGCACAATATGTTTTCAAAACGAAAATAAAAATAAAAATAAAAATAAAAAATAAAAATTAAAATAAAATAAATAAATAAATAAATAAAAAATAATAAAAATAAATTAAAAATCACTTGGAATTAAAGTTTAGACAAAGGCGACAATAACAACTAAAATTTGCTCTTTTTAGGGCCTTCTAAATTGACAATTTATAGGTATTCTCGTGCATGAATATTTTCATAGTGAACTAAAATGGTATCCAACCCAATGTTATTTAGGACTTTTGGGGATTTGATTTAATATGTTATATGATATACTTTTAATAAATATTTAACACACTACAACCCTTGCAAATTTCCACCCTTAAACACTAGTAAAACTAAAGAATGACCATGCTTGAACAAATACAAGAGGAATGGAACCAAATATGCAAACATATTTCAGAGGAATTTAACCAAATAAAGGTACCATGTGAAAATTTGTGGAGACATTAGATTGAAACATCATCAACCAAGGGCATAATTATATCATCAACAAAGAATACGCACAAGAAATATTTTCCTAATGTGATTTAGAAGTTTGTGAACAGTGGTCACATCAAGATGATGTCTTCAAATGTCAAAAATATATTTTATTTTGTGACAGTCTTAGCGTTTCTATGACAATTCTTAGACTTAAGACTTTGGGTATTATTAGGCTAGGATAAGGGCATTATTGCCAGGTCTTTTAGGGCATCACATAGTGAGGACTTCTTGCATTAGGTTAGGGCATCATCACATTCCAACAAGGGTTTTTCCAAATGTACTTAGATCATTAAAGAATGTACTATGGTTTTCATCTTCAACAAGAAATTCAAGGGTTTAATGGGGTTTCTTTAACAAAGGCTTAGGGTTTACCGAACTCAGGGTTTGACAAACTTAGGTTTTTCGAGCTTCTTGCAACCTAGGATTAGATCATCATGCATAGGATTTTCAATCAATGCTCAACCTAGGGCTTGCTCTTAGGGTTTCATGCATATTGCATTTTGCATTTAGGGTTAGGGTTTTCCAATCTTCAACAATGCTCATATTGATATCAATGACAACTTTGACCAACAATCTTTGTCTTTGTCATTGATGGCAATATTCTCAGCTTTTCAGAATTATCTCCCCCTTTGACATCAATTGAAAATGGGGGTGTCCCTTTTTTTATCAATGTCTTTTCCACAAATGCTCCCCCTATCATGCTTCTTCTTGTTAAGTTGCTCCCCCTATCACCATGCTCTCCGACTCTTGGCAATGTGGTACAAGAGAGATGTCCATAGTTTGCATTTCTTCATGTGATCAATCACTCCCCCTGTTTGCATTAACTCCTCATGCTCTCCATTTTTGATTATGGGACGAGAAACATGTCTTGCTTTGTGATCAAGTGGAAGACATATTCAACAATGGTCCATCATATGTGTAGTGGGGACAAAGGGTCATGTTCTTCAATGGACTTGCTCCCCTTATGCTTTGCATGCCATATGGAAAGGAATGAAATAGATGACATCTTTTTGCAGGAGAGACCAACTTGTCAAATTAGATTTTTTGCAAAAATTATGTGGTGATTCATTAAGAGATATATCTATGTGTCTCATAGCATGATTGTCCATGTGTGAATCATCAAGGGTTTTCTGGGGCTCATCAAGGATGCATCTTGCAAGAATGGTCAAACAAACACAAGCTCCCCCTTACAATATGCATGGGATTTTTCTTAATTGGCAGAATATCATCATCAAAACTTGGAATATCATATATGTGAATGATACATTTATCAGATCAACAACATGAGTTGACGCCTTGAGTTTCCAAGACACTCTCCACACGATCTCCTTGTGATTCAATTTGCTTCATTCTCCAAACTTGTGTAACTCCCCTTTCATGCTTGGTTGTCATGGTTTTAACTTGTTTAGGAACCCAAATCAAGTTACAATCACGAGCCATATGACCAATATTATGACATTTGAAGCATTCCATCTTGTTCATTAATGAGGAAGCATAACTTCTTCTTGCAAAGTTGCTTTAGGAGGTTGATGGGGACCATTTCTTTTCTTTGTATTGTATGCCCTACAATCCTTTGCCATGTGCCCAAAATTTGTACAAGATTAGCAATAACCAAAAAATATACTTTTGTACCTAGAGGATCGAGCTTGTCTTCATGTCCTTTTGAAGTCCTTTTTCCTTGTGATCCTTTGATGATATCCATTTCCTCTTGCGTCCTTTACACCTTCTGCATACGTTCTAGGAGTAGGGTTTCTTCCAAGGTTATCTTGCTTAATCTCCTTACTTTCATTGGAACTAAGGTCATCAATATTTCTTCCAAACTCCTCCACATCCTTGTTGTTTGATGCAGTAGGGTTTGCATCATTTTTGCTTGAGGGTTCACCTGCATAACCAAGACCTGATTTATCAAGGGGTGATCTTTGATGACTTAGGATGTCATCCAAGGTTTGTGAACTCCTTATATTCATATTCAATTGATCAACTTATTTTCTTAGGGTAATAACTTCTTCCTTCATCTTCTCACATTCTTCATCCCTCTTTGCTAGTTGGTTCTCCATTTCTTCCCTCATGAGAGAGGTGACATTTGATTTCAATTTCAAGATTTCTTCATCTTTTTCTTCAAGTCGGTATGCCATGGCAATCGTTTCCTTCTCTACTTCACAAACTTGTCCTTCCAGGAGGGCCAAAACTTCCATCACTATTTCAGCTCCTTATGCTTGTCTCTTTGCTTCTTCCAACTGAGTTTTAGTAGAGGAAACCCCTTCTTTATATTTACAAATTCCTACTTCAACTTTAGTCAATTCCTTAGATCTTAGATCAAGATGGTTTGTCAAAGCACATTCCATTTTCTTTGCTTCCTTTAATTAGTTTCTCAAGTAAGTTATTTCTTCATTTCGGAGCTTCTCTATTTGATGCAATTCCTTGAGATCTTTAGATATTTCTTCCTCTTCAAGTTTTAAGTGAGTAACTTCTTTTGACTTGTTGAGATCATGATCAGCATCTTGTACCTACTTCTTGAGCTCCTCATTTTCTTTCTTTAGCCCTTTTATTTCTTCTAGGAAGCTACAAGCTTCGCCTTTAGGTCTTCTTTGAAGTTTTCTTCATCTTCTAGGTCTTCATTTCTCTTAGTGTCTTCATCTTTACTTTCAATTGCCTTCTCTGGTTCACCTTTGTGTTCTTTGCCATCATCTTGTTGATCAAAAGTCATGACCAATAATCCTTTTGAGTGAAGATCTTGAAGAGTCTCCCAAAGTTCTTTTGCTGATCAACAATTCTCCACTTCAATCTTTATAGGATTTGGTAGACTACTCAAGAATACCTTAATTGCTCTTGCATTAAATTCCTTGGACTCGTCCTCCATTGTGCTTTTGGTAAGCACAAATTCCCAGACTTCAAAACCTTGAGCCATCAAAAAAAAATCACTTGGATTCTTAACTGAGGTCGAGACATCTTCAGAAAGCTTTTAGCTTTTCTTCCTCGACCTTGTCATTCTTGTTCTAAGGATCTACCTTCCAACTATTAAGCTGAAACTGATGGTATTGGCTCGGATACCAATTTCTTGAAACACTCAGAGGAGGGATGAATCAATATTTATTTTACAATTGTTACTTTACTAATTGTTACTGGGTTCAATAGTGCACGGGTGTCTGTTCTAACAAGATCTTCACAAAGCTTCAACAATGCATGGGGGTCTGATCCTAGAGTGTCTTCCAAAAAAAGCCTCTAAGAATACCTTCAATCATCAATGACAACTTTGACAATCGCAAATATGTCTTCAATGCTCTTCATGATACCCAAACACCTTTCTAAGATTACCGTATGAGGGCTTCAATCATGCATCAAGGTCAACAATGTCTCCAAGATAAACTCCAAGATTTGCTACTACAAGATGGCTTCACTACTTCAAAATATTCTCCAATGGTCAAGTTGCTTCAGCAAATCTTCAAACTATGCTTCAAGAAGGTCTTCAACAAGCTGCCCCAAGAAATTTCCAAGTTGCTACAAAAGGTTTTCAAGATGATCTCTAACCAAATCTTTAGGAATTCCTTCAAGATGTGATTGTGTGTATTATGCTCCAATACATTGCAATCTTCAAATGCTCCAAGGGTCTTCAACGCTCTTCATGATACCCAAACACCTTTCTAAGTTTACCCTATGAGGGCTTCAATCATGCATCAAGGTCAACAATGTCTCCAAGATAAACTCCAAGATTTGCTACTACAAGATGGCTTCACTACTTCAAAATATTCTCCAATGGTCAAGTTGCTTCAGCAAATCTTCAAACTATGCTTCAAGAAGGTCTTCAACAAGCTGCCCCAAGAAATTTCCAAGTTGCTACAAAAGGTTTTCAAGATGATCTCTAACCAAATCTTTAGGAATTCCTTCAAGATGTGATTATGTGTATTCTGCTCCAATACATTGCAATCTTCAAATGCTCCAAGGGTACCCAAAAAAATCTTCCAATAAGGGTCCTTGATTTTCTTCCAAAAGAATGTCCTTCAACAAATTTGCCTTCAAAGATATCTTTAGTTCTTGCTACATGATTTTCTTTAAAGGCAGGTCAGGGATGGCTTTTCACAGTCCTCAAAAGTTCTTTCAAGTGCTTTCTAAGACTTTTCAATGGTTGTGACAAAAAGGGGCATTCCTAGATTGTTATAGCAACTTCCTCCAATAGAGATAGAACTATAATGATATAATTGTTACAAGGTGTTAAGAATGACCTTAAAAACTCCCTTAACCTTCGACCCTTGCAGTCGTAGTAGCTTCTTGCAAGAATAGTGATATAGAGACAAGAAATGCCTCACAAGTGACTGTCATAAACCTTAATCATTACTATTATAGCAGCGCATCCAAACAGAGATACCAGGATCCAAAGAAAGACAATAACTCTCACGAAAATTCCTTTAGATGTAGTTCAGATTTCAGCGTTTTCATCATAGTTCCAAATTGCAGGTCTGCCTCAGTATGGTCTTCTACACGTGTGAGTCACTGTCTTCCATGTAACCAGAGGTTATAGGCCTGTAAATGCCAAAATTGCAAATCTGCAATCTCTGTAATTCGATATGCAATAAGAGTTGAGATTTTGGGGCTAAAAATGAGTTGAAATCATAGAGGAATTATAGGTCTGATTCGTTATCTTTTTCTCCTTTTTCACCTTAAATCTGATCCCTTTTTCTCTTAGATTGCTTAACTAAAAATCGTGGTGGAATGGGTAGATCGACCTTATATTTATAATTGGAGTCTATAGGAAGAGACATATCAATTCAGATTAGATAGAGCCTGCATTTGGGCTAACTTGAGTAGGCTTGTCAATTTTTCATATTTAACATTTTTTTTTCAAAAAAATTTAAACCACTTCAATGACAAAGATTTTGGGAGCAGGTAAGTACTAGTTACAATGGTTTTGAGATCCTCAATCTACTGGTGTAAGAGCCACATCAAGATGATGTCTTCAAATGTCAAAAAAATATTTCCTTTTGTGAGTGTTAGGGTTTCTATGACAGTTCTTAGATTTAGGACTTTAGGTCTTATTAGGCTAGGATTAAGGTATTATTCCCAAGGTCTTTTAGGGCATCACATAGTGGGGATGTAACCACCTCCTCCCACATTTACCTTGTTATTTTGTGGTAGCATCGGAAGTGCTCTAGCCTTGAAAACTGGCGCAGAGGCTAAGGCACATGAGTTCTCAAGAACTCAAAACCGTTTGGTGAAATTCCACCCGGATTGTATTTTATTAAAATATGTTATATTTTTAATGGAGTTCCTAATTCTAAACTTAGGAAAATTAAAATATTAAAGGGTATTAATCAAAATATGGGTGAGAATGATCTAGAAGGTGGATCAAGTCATGTTTTAATCTTAGTCGTTGATTAGAGACTTAATCTCAACCATTGAAGACTCAACAGGAAAAGTATAAAATGGAGGCTTGGGGTTCATTTGGAAAACACACACATAGAGATTGAGGAAATCGATTTTCTGAGGTGAAAAGTTCTCAAGAGGAAAATTGATTGAGTAGATCTTGCAGCTGAGGAGCAAAAAGAATCTAGGAGAAGAATTTTTCAGAAAATAAAGAACAAAGAGGCAGAGAGAGCTTGCAGAGAGGCAACGCAGTAGCCGAGAGAGCTAACACAAAAAAGTTGCCTATCACGCAGAATCCAGAACTATCAGAACAGCCAAAACTATCGAGAACTGCCAGAACTATCGGGAACTACCAAAACTGTCGGAACTGTCACGAACAGCAAAGAGCGCTGACGCATGGGGCAAAGAATGTGATGCAAGGCTGGCGCAGAGCCAACGGAGAAATAGTCGGGGTTAGCCAGTCTTGTGTCAGATCAGCCGGAATTCTGCAGGGGGGACTGAGGTAAAACTCACTCAGATTTTCCGCTCGTATTTTCTCTGTAAGGGATTGCTAGATGAGCATCCTAGATTTGTATTCAAATATTTCTCCTACATAATAATAAACCCTCAAAACTGCTACACCGGTTTTCCCACATTGGGTTTTCTCTAGGACTATTGTGTCCAAAAATAAGTGTCTTATGTATCTTGTTCTTTGCTTTGTTTTTTGTTTCATGAGATCAAATATTTACTTAGTGTATGCTGCAGAAGTAATTTGCTTCAATATTCAGAAGAATAAATTGATGAATGTAAATTTAAAAATCAAGTAGGTGAAGTATATTCAAATTTGTCGCAGTAGGGGTTCCTTCGAGTCTAGGAATTTTCACATGGTATCAAAGGATTGATTTTGAAACAGGGAGAGCAGACCCAGTGCCGAGCCGTGAGGCCGAAAGCTGCATTTGGCAGCAATTCAAATCCCCTTGAAGGGATTGTGAATCATTGCTGGGAAGCAAATCTGAGGAAATCTCTCTGAGTGAGACGACAGAGGTACAATTTCTAGTTCATGAGTTTGTAGAGGCAGAGGGAGTGATGCAGAGCCTCAGCGCAGTGCTTGAATGGCGCAATTTCTATCGGGGCAAAAAATCTACTAGAAAAGAACGAAGACACGTAGAAGGGGAACTTTCTCATAGGACTTTTCACCAGAAAGTTCGAATTTCTCACTTGCTAAGCAGTGATTAGAGAAGTCAGTTCGAGAGTTGGGTTAAATGCATCGCATGGGCTCATAGATCAGGGCATGTTGGAAGGTGCTTCCAACTATGTCACATGGAAGACCAGAATCTTAGTTGTTCTAGAGGAACATGATCTCGAGACCTACATCAATAGTGTTGTAGTTGTTCTTGCTAACAACGATCAAAAGAAGTACAAGGTCAAGCATGGGAAGGCAAAGAGGCTCATTCTCGATGGAATTCAAGAGCATGTGGTCTCACACTTGCAGGGCAAGGGTTTAACCTAAGAGATGCAAGAAGCCTTGTCGTCACTATATGAAGGCTCCTCCGAACAATGGAAGATGTATTTAGAGCAGAAGTTGCAGCGGACTGATGCGAAAAGGAGAAGGGGTGAACCTCTATCTTCAACGTATTCAAGACACCATAGACCAGCTTGCTGCAGTGGGGTCCACTCCTCAGTCAACTACGATGGTAAGGATAGCCCTGAATGGAGTCTTAGATGAATGACAAGTCTTCGTCCAAAGCATATTGAGCAGGGAAAGACTACCTTCATGGGAGGAGATGTGGGTGGCTCTTCAGCAAGAGGACTTATGGAGGGACCCAGTGAAGGTCAACCTCAACAGTAGTAGTGGGAGTGGCACAAAGACGAAGGAGGAGGAGGAAAACACAGCTCTAGCATCGAAGGGACAATAGAAGCATAAGCGGAAGGAGAACATTTCGAAGGTGAAATGTTTCAGATATGGTTAGATGGGTCACTTTGCATCTCAATGACCTTTGAAGCAAAAAGGATAAGGATGAGAAGCATGATCCAAAGGTTGCAGCCGCGAAGATAGATGAGGAAGAGTATGCCATGAGTGCCCACGCATCTCCAAGAGGAAGATGAGGTGATATTGAGCTGTAGTCGGAAAGACTACATGTGGGCAGGATCCTTGAGGAGTCCACCTCTTGGATCAATTCCTTGTTATGGGAGCCCAAGAATCAGCAGTAGCGAGATGGACTTAGTATCAGATAATGCAGTGGAGTGTTTGGAGGACAGCTGCAGTAGTTGGGGACCAAATATTGATCAGTGCAAAGCAAGGTTGGCAGTAGTGTAGTTGGCACATTGCAGGAGTCAGCAACAGCGTGGAAGATTCAGAGGGTCAAAATCAGCAGTAGTCAGATTCCAACATTCATTGTATTATATTGAACACAGTTAAGCTCAACTAATTTTGGATGTTTTTGAGTTGTTTCTCTCAGCAACTGAGTTACAGTACGAATGCAGTGTTAGCAATGGCAATGCTAGCAGCATAGCAGATGTAGCGTTTGAGAGAGAGTTGTAGTACAGATGCAGCATTAGCAATGGCAGTGTCATGGGTAGCAGTACAGTAGCAACAGCAGCGCAATGTTGGCGGCAGCAGCAATGCAGAAAGGAGGTGTTTTAAAAACATAGCAGCATGCAGGTGGACATTGTTGCTAGAGCAATTTCCTCGCTAAGAGGGAGTGTTATTTTTTTCTAGCATCGGAAGTGCTCTAGCCTTGAAAATTGGTGGAGAGGCTAAGGCACACGAGTTCTAAAGAACCCAGAAACCGTTTAGTGAAATTCCACCCAGATTGTATTTTATTAAAATAATTAATATTTTAATGGAGTTCCTAAGTCTAAACTTGGGGAAATAAAAATATTAATGGCTATTAATCAAAATATGGGTGAGAATGATCTAGGAGGCGGATCAAGTCATGATTTCATCTTAGCCATTGATTAGAGATTTAATCTCGGACGTTGAAGACTCAACAGGAAAAGTATAAAATGGAGGCTTGGGGTTCATTTGGAAAACACACAGAGAGATTGAGTAAATCGATTTTCTGAAGTGAGAAGTTTTCAAGAGGAAAATCGATTGGGGAGATCTTACAGCTAAGAGGCAAAGAGAATCCAGGAGGACTTTTCAGAAAGTAAAGAACATAAATGCAGAGAGAGATTGTAGAGAGGCAATGCAGCAGCCAAGAGAGCTTATGCAGAAAAGTTTCCTGTCACGCAGAATCCAGAGCTATCAAAACAGTGGAAACTATCGGAAACTGTCGGAACTGTCGCGAACTGTCGGAACAACCGCGAGAGCTGACGCAGAGGGCAGAGAAGGTGACGCAAAGCCAACACAGAAATAGTCAGGGTTAGCTAGTCTTGTGCCGGATCAGCCGGAATTCTGCCGAGTGAAGTGAGGTAAAACTCACTCAAATTTTCCACCAGTGTTTTCTCTGTAAAAGATTGCTAAATGAGCATCCTAGATTTTTATTCAGATATTTCCCCTGCATAATAATAAACCCTCAGATCTGCTATATCGATTTTCCCACATTGGGTTTTCCAAGGACTATTGTGTCCAAAAATAAGTGTGTCCTATGTATCTTGTTCTTTGCTCTGTTTTATGTTTCATGAGATCAAATATTTAATTAGTGTATGTTGCAGAAGTAATTTGTTTTAGTGTTCAGAAGAATAACTAGATGAATGTAAATTCAAAAATTAACTAGGTGAATTAGATTCATATTTGTTGCAGTTGGGGTTCCTTCGAGTCTAGGAATTTTCACATACACAAGTTCACCGATCTAACGAGGTAAACATGTAACGCAGAGTTACTATGATATGACTCAGCCTCCTAAGTATAGTTGACCTAACCATGACACATTTCGTCAAATACATTGAGAACATGTAATCTACAGGTCATGGATGCATATTTGAACATAAGGGTTTTATACTTATCTGAGAATCATCAAGAAGGTTCAATGCCCTCCCATACTAGCAGCAATAACATTTATTAGGCCATACATTCAATAACCATTCATTTACCAAACAAAACATGTTAAGAGCCATAACTAGAATCTGCCATGAAACCATGCTTATAACCAACATACAACCAGAATAATAACAATGATAAAACAACCATCAAAACCACATAATAATAAGTATAACTACTCATGAAATACAAGAAGAAAATAGTTCTTATTAACATATGCAAAAACAAACCAAGTCAAGGACTTCCACGTACCACCCGACCATAGATTGGGTTGAACCAAATATTTCTTTCAACCAATCACCCTCGTGCCATATTCCAAGCATGAATGTGGGACTCACAACAAAACAACCATGGCTTCCTTAGGCTTTACCGCATATCCCACCATTACCAGTCAAGGGGTTTCTACATCTAAAGCCCTCACCTACACAACCAGGGTTTACCACAATCTTGCCATTGCCGGTTAATGGATTCCTAAGCCCTAAACAAGCATGTATGCCTCCAAATTTCTTCACCAATACCTTAAGGAATTTTCTCATCTCAACCCTTAGGCTTTACTATGTATCCCGCCATTACCAGTCAAGGGATTTCTAGGCCCTTGGGAATTTTCCTGAGATCACCTCACCTGGTTTCAGAACCATCCGGCAATCCAAGCTCAACCAAAGAGAAAACTTCATCACACCAAGGTTATGGCTATCATGATTGACGTTACACCAAAACTTGCAAGTGTTAGTAAACTGACACATCACCATAGTTAATGGATCCACAAGACGCAATTAAGCACATGTTTTGAAACACATGGGGAGCGTTGGTTTATCCAATGTCCAACAATCTCCCCCTTTGCGTGAGTCGAGTGTGATTCGAACTCAAGACCTTTGGCTCTGATACCACTTGTTGGAATCACGATTATCATTACACGAAAACCCGCAGGTGTTATTAAACAGAGGCATCGCCAAAGTTAACAGATCCACGAAAGGTTGTTAAGCACATGTCATGAAACACACAAGGAGCGTTGGTTTATCCAATGTCCAATAGAATTCTGTGAGGACTTGTATTTTCTATGTAGACTGTTGTCACGGAAGCTTCTCCCCATAAGAATTTGCGAATGTCTTGTTCATGTAGCATGGCTCTTACACATTCTTCAATAGATTGATTCTTCCTTTCGCCACACCATTCTGTTGAGGATTGTAGGGAACTATAAGCTCCCTCTTAATTCATGCTTCTTTGTAAAAGGCCACAAGTTCTTTGGAAGTATATTCTCCACCAGTATCTGATCTTATGGTCTTTATCTTCTTTTTTGTCATATTTTCCACTTCCGCCTTGAACTCTTGGAACTTCTGAATACTTCATCTTTAGATTTTAAGAGGTATATCCAAATCTTTTTGGAATGATCATCAATAAATGTTACAAAGCATTGATGACCACCAAATGATTTTTTTGACATGGGTCCAGAAACATCACAATGTATTAAATCCAAGATTTCCTTGGATCTCGTGTCACTGCTAGTGAATGGTTTCTTCACATTCTTACCAAGGGTGCATCCCTTACATAATCCTTCATGCTCTTCTTTTAAGTGGGTTATACTAGTAACCATTTTATTTAATGATGGCAATATCTTGTAATGGAGAAAACCATACCTTATGTGCCATAATTCACAAGGATTGGTGTTTAAATGTAGTAGAGGTTGAGGAGGAGTTAGAAGCCTATACAACCTCCCCCCATGAATCGAATACTCCTTGCATTTTCTATACTTGACCCCTTTTCCCAAACAATAACTTTGCCATCAACAAATGCTACCCTTTGCCATTATCTTAGAAAGCAAATTCTTTTTCAAACCTGGAACATAAAGGATATTTGTGAGATGAATATTCCCACCAAATTCCAGCTCTAAAGAGGTAGATCCAATCCCTTTGACCAAGTTGGTATTCTTGTCTCCAAGTTCAAATGAGGGAGAAGAGATTCCCTTTTATAGAGTTTTGAGTTGACCACATTCTCCTGTTATATGCCTTGAAGCTCCACTGTCAATTACCCATGTATTATCATCTTCAAATGAACTTGTAAGAGCAGAAGAAAGACTTGCATCAATGACTTCTTTAGATAGTTTGGAGACCTTCCTTCAAATATCTTGCCATTAGAGAGGAAGAGAAATGATAGTTATTTATAAGAATGTATTTAAGCAAGAGTGCCAACCAAAGGTGATCATTAAGCTTCCTTCCCTCACCTTAGCTCTTAACCATGTTAAAAAACCAAAAACAAGTAGATAAAGATGATTTATTTTAACCTGATAATTACTTATGAATATTCGTTGGCTTCTTATTAATAGTATGTTCTCTTCGTCAAGTAATTACCAAAAACAGAAAGATCCCAAAGAAACAAAGAACACCAAATATTAGGCTCCAAGCTAGGGCAAAACCCCACAAGGGGGCAAACCCAAAGATCCTCTTCTTATAGAATCATATCAAAGTGAGATATGCAAGACCTAAGACCAAGACTAAGACTACCACAAAGACCCAAGTCATCCCTCCTTCAAATCTCCTCCAACCAAGTAAAATTCAATGAAGTTCAACGTTAGTCAAACCTTGTCAAATATGATCAAATCACAAAATTTAGACCTACCGTTTGGACCTGTAATTTCACAAAGTTGCCCCAGAACCTTCGCACTTGTGAACATAAACAAGCCAAAAAATATGAATTTTCTCTCCTTTGACTTCGTTATCTTTCTTTGTGCATTTGGCACAGAGATTGATGTGTGAGATGAGTGAAAGAGGTTGAACTGTCTTGTATTTATAGTTGTCCAGGAGGTCAAATAGCTACCTCTTCTAGGCCAACTTGTCCAAGTAGGGCTAACTTGGTCTTGTGGATGACAAATTGACTTTTTGACTCAAATAAAATATTTTTTCTTTTTCTTACAAGAAGTCCAAATGGGACTTTGACTCAATTACATTACTTTGACTCGTAATATTTTTTCTTTTGACTCAATTGACCCTATAAGCATGAAGAACATGCTTTGACTAGATATATTGTCCTTAGGATGAACCACATTAGATGGTTCGAAACATCGACCAACAAAAAATAATGTGATTAATCTTAAAGACATTCTCAAAATCAGTATGGATCACAAAAGGCTGAAATCAAACAAAATAATAATAATGAATGTAATAAATGAATATAATAAGTACATCAATGATACATTTGAATTACATTATGAAAATCGACACTAGTTGCATTGTCAACATGCATATCATATGCACAAGCATTGAGGACAACACTTCTCAAAAGGGGATGGAATGGTAGGATCGTGCCTAGGGGTGTAATAAGGGCCTATGGACTTATCAAAAATAAGAGTAAATATGGGGGTCATTTAATGTAATGTGGACTAGGGCTACAATATTAGTTATTATTAAATAAGGGCCCATTGGGTAGTTAACATTGATAAATGTCATGTGGCCTCATCAGAAAATGCTTGCTAAATAGTTACCATTTGATATTTATAAATAACGATGGAGTCTTCGTCTTCTTTTTTCTAGATAACTATCTTGAGGAAAACCCCATGCACTTCCCCTCATTCCATGGTAACCCCTAGATTTTTTGGGCACAAATGCATGTGAACAAGGCCCAAATGTCACTACAACAATATACTCACCATGAGCTCAACATGTCACATATGGGAATGGAAACCAAGTAAAGAGTATAACACTCCATCTCACAACCACTCACGCTAGATCAAATTAACAATGATGGGGACCTCCTTATCAAACATGTATGAGAGTAATATTGTATTGGAGAGCTTTACGCATTCGAAAGTTGCACACTCAAAGAGGAAAGTGAACAAGAGTTGATCATTTCAGAAAATGATTCTTATAAGGTGTTGCCCTACCTTGAGGGTATTTCTATATATGAAGTATTAAAACATTCCATACACGTTATTATACATCTTGCCTATGATTTAATTTTCATATCTAAGGTACATAACATTATTCAAGTATTAACATTGTTGTTAGACAATCCAAAACCAAGTTATAAATATTCATGTTTTTCGTCCACTATTCTCTACGACCATTTTAGTGATTTTCCCAAAAAAACACTCACAAAATTCTACTACTACTAACTTAATTGCTAGTAAAATTGAAGTCAAAAAAATGTATTATGCAAAAAAATATAACACAAGGCATTATAGAAACCCGTGCTCTATTCAACAATGGAACTATTGTTTCTCATAATTAAAAGGTGTTTAAGTTCACTCACTAACAACTTATGACTAGATTGACAATACTTAATATGTAGATATTAAACATCGGTAGCTTAGTATGCAGATAGTAAACCTTGATAACTTGGTGTTATAAAATGTAATATTTGAAAATTTGCGTTGTAATATTCACAAATATATTAAGCCAAATTCATATTAAAAATACTTGCAAAAATCAATACAGCAAAGTAACTATTAAGAACTAAAAAATGTCAAATGAATTAAGTCATATATTTTATATACAAAAATACTATTACATCAATTTTCAATAAACTCTAATTATACCAACCAACAAATACCCTTAAACAATATACATAATATCTAATACAAAGCTGATTAATCATGTCAAAAGATATTATTAAGCTCCATTTTATCGAAATCTAGTTAATCATGACAAAAGACATTATTAAGCTCCATTTTTTTTTAAATTAGAATATTTATTTGAAACAAATAATAATAATAATATTATTATTATTATATTATTATTTTTGATATTATTAGATATGTTTTATCATTATTACTGGATTATGTTTTAACAACGCATATAAATTCTTGGTATAGACTTGAAATGTAGACACAAAAATATGGCTATTGTGATTTATAATCCAAATTAACAAGATACACAAAATTTTCACCACACAACTCTTCAATCACTCATTCATCAATAATATTACAATTTGAATCCAAATTTCATTATAAATACTACATTTTAAAATACCCCATACAAAATGAAATTATTACACACACAAACGAAAATGAATCCAAATTTCATTATAAATACTACATTTTAAAATACCCCATACAAAATGAAATTATTACACACACAAACGAAAATGCTTAATGATCATAAGCATGGTAACTACCGGAATAAAAAGTTAATCCTGAATTAAAAATATAATTTGATAATTATGCTCCACAAATAAATACTCGATACAAAATAAAATGATTACACTCACAAGAATGAAAATGGTCATGATCATGATCCGCACAAGAATAAAATGGAATAAAATAATACTAACCATAATATATTTATTTCTACTATGTTTAATATTGAAATATGTATTCCAAAAATATTTACTTTCGTTTTCTTTATTTATCATAATAAATATTATATAAAAATATAAAACATACTGAATAAATAACTTGTTAAAATTAATTAAATAAACAACCTTACTACCATAATCGTAAGCGACTTCATTACTGCTATTAACAATATTGTATTTTCAGTAAAAATGTCATTATAAAATACATCATCTTCGTCATCATCCCCTGGACCTTGAGATGTACACAGAGATACAACCATTTAATATTAGTTCCACCCTTAAATAGAGACAATTATTAATATGGTGAGTTATTAAGGTATGTCAATATCATTAGTGAAGAGAGCAATAAATGACTGTTTAATGTAGTTTTTCACATTAAACTTCAAAATACAAAGTGAAAAAGATGAAATATGCTAGTTACCTCATACATCTCCAGCGAGAATGGCTTCCATATCATGTTTGTCACACCTTTGGACATCTGTACAAGATTTAATGTTTTGTCACACCTTTGGGTGTCTATACAAATACTTGCAAAACATTAGAAAGTAAACTCAACACACTATAAAAGCTAAAAAATTGGCTAAAAAACAAATTCGTCTAAAGAGAAGCAAGAACAGGAAACATGTATGTGGGCTTCATAGATGGTGGTCACTCCACGCTCAGCCCAAAAAAGGGCAAAAAATCCATTAGGGTAAAACTCAACATAATACTAACACGATGATGAGGGACAAAAGCAATAGTAAGGACATGCATAAAATGTTGACAGGTGGACAATAGTGAAAAAACAAAAGAAAAACATATCTCTGGGTGTTTAATTGGACCAAATTGTAGATTATATTCTACCATGTTGTAGCCACTTATTGGAGCAATGTATGCATTATTTGTCCTCTGTAGTGTTAGGTGTAAGATGCACATGGCACACGGGCATAGAATGGAACGTTATGATTACGATGGAAAAGTTGCCAAGTTAACCAAGTTCAAATTAAGTTAGCACGGAGCACTCACTGATCATATATATGCAGGAACGTAACAATAAATGGAGAAAAAGACCAAACAAGAGTGAAATAGATTAATCCAAGCACAAGTAATTTGGGTGGTAGCACCGTGGCAGCTAATCAACAAGATAGTTGACTTGAAAAGCACAAAGAACGTAATGTGGGGTGGGAACGACTTGCTAGCTAATTACTAATTAGGAGGATAATTTACTCAGTCAAGGCTCACAAATTAATTTTCTAAGAGGGATTACTCGTACATTTATAGAAAATAGAGTGCCTTGGGAAAATAATTAATGTTTCACACAAGGAGCACTTAAAGTTCGTAGCGAAGCAATTACATTAAGTCAACGTAATGGATGCATTTACTTGATCCCACCCATGCTGGTTAAAAAGATCCTATCAAATATGCCTGCAAGCTGAGTAGTTCTAATATAAATGTGCCACTGCTTTTATCACAGGGAAAAATTTCAACGAGACAGTGTCTCAAATTCACATCCATAAGTGAATATTTGTCACGTGGTTTATTTCTGGAAGACCAAGGGTTGTGTTGGTTGATGCACTTACAGTCTGGCTATCCACCTCTACGATGTAAACCACCATGGACATTCCAATGGTCGACACACCAGAAAAACGTACAACCACATCTACCATGGCCAGCATATGTTCAACTATGAGACTTCATTTTGTATATTCAACGCTTTACCAAAAATAAAAACACCTCATTTGGATTCTTTAACTATTGTGACAAATAATAGAGCTATAACAACAAAGACATGGTGGAACACAATATTTATCCCAGGTAATCTTGACGAGGGGGAACATAACAAAAAAAGATGGACAAGACATGGACAAGACTGTTCGTCATTTATATAATGCAAATTACAACACAAAATATAATTGCAATCCAAGCTTGATGCAAAGCTATAAGACACTAAGGTCTAAGACAATCCTCCATAGATTGTTTCTTTCTCTATGCCTTGTTAGCATTTCCTCCACTCATTGTGCATAGTATGGTATCACGAAAGCAACTGACATTCATGAACCCTTTTCCCTCCTTCCACTAGACTTTTTATTGCTGGTATTAGGGTTAGGCTTAGGGTTTCAAAAACCTCAGTATTTACGATGCTTCGAAATATCTCTACTGGATTTCCATGCATCACTAGCTCAACGTGTGTGAATTATGGTGAATTGGACATGGTAGCCACATAGACTTATGGGGAATATTTAAATTGTTACATTGGCATGGACATAATTTTTGAAGACATAATCTGTTTGATGAAAATAAATTATCGTTGATCAAGATGTAGAATGTAATTAGGACCTCCACAACATATATCATAAGGTCTGAAATCAGAAAAATCCACTTCTTTGACCCCAAAACCAAAGGATTCTCACCTTTGGTCAATTAGTACAATATTTTATATCTAATGGTGTTGAGAAATGTAACTATGCTTGGTCTTTATAATTGTTATTGAATTTGTATCATTATATACTTATTGTAAAAATGAAAAAGAGAAAAAGAAAATTATTTTTGAAGCATGGGTTTCATGCTCCTTTTATTTGTCAACTAGGTCAAGCATGTTCTTCACACTTCTAGGGTTCATTGAATCATTTAAGTCTTCGTCATATGTATAAGAACCTTATGGGAAAAATTGTATCAAGAAAGAAATATTTCTTTTGATTTTAAAGTGTCACTTTTGGACTCCAAACACCAAGTCGGCCCTGCCAATCAAGTCGGCCTAGAAGAGGCCCATTCAACCTTTGAAGAAGGTATAAAAAGGAAGAGTATTTGACCTATTTGGCATCCATCCTTAAGCAAGTTCAATCTGCACCAAAAGCAAAAGAGAAAGAAAAGCGAAGCCAAGGAGAAAGGAAGAGAATCCAAATAAAGAAGAAAATACTGATTTTTGACCTAATTCAGCTCACACGTGCGAGTTTTTTTTCTAGGGTTTCCGCTACTGCTACAGTGCGAATTTGCAAGCTGAGAGTTGTAGGACCAAAGTCATACGCTGAGACCTTGATAGTTGCAAAAAGAAGACACTTTGACCTTCATTGACTTGGATATACTTTGACTCTTTTGGAGAAGATACTTTGGAGGTCAAACTTGGTGCTTAGTGGAAATTCTTGGTCTTGTTTTGGGGTCTTGGTTGTCTCACTTTGACTTGGTTCTATATAGAAAAGAGTTTAATTGGGCTTTCCCCTAGGAGAGGGGTGTTTCCCTAGCTTAGAGTCTGTGTCCCTTATTCTTGTGATCTTCATACATCTTGAATTGGTAATTGCTCGATGAAAGAATAAATAAGGAGTTGTCTTTAGTGCGACTTTTTGGACTTTCTGGTGTCGAAATCCGACGGAAAAATTTGAGGTGAAACCTTGATGTGTTATTTAAACTCGTTTTTTGACTGTATATATGGATTCAGCACCCTGAAAACCCCTAGGGCACTTCGATTGTGCAGGGTCACCCATCAAGCTTGTGATTTCAATAAATTCCTGCCGGATTTTGGAGAAATTAGACAGAAAAAACCCATCAAAAAAGCTTCCAAAAAGTCTCACTAAAGACAACTCGAATAAATAATAACAAAGATTTAAAGGCCAACATATAATCACAAGTAATTATCAAGAAAAGAGGGATCAAAACGCTAATTTTTATCTACATTGATTTCTCAACATGGTTTCAGAGCTAAGGTTAATGAAGGACACTTTGAGATAACCTCCATCTCTTTGAAGACTCCTTTGAAGCATTTCTCTACAATGGCTAGCTATATGAAGCAAGGCATCAAGACTATTGGAAGCCTCTTGATATCTACCAAAGATTGTGTGATCAAGTTCATCTCAAGACTATCTAAGGGTATATCATGGATAAAGGATTATTTTCTGTTCTCACGAGTACTTTTGATGATGAAGACGTATGGATAATTGACAGTGGAGCCTCAAGACATATGAAGGGAGAATGTAGTCAACTACAAACTATATCAAAAGGAGACACTTCTCATTTAGTGGAGCTTAGAGATAAAAAGAGCTATTCATTCAAAGGCATTGGGTCTACATCTTTGAAGTTAGAAGGTGGTGAAAATATTCATCTCAACAATATACTCTTTGTTCCAGGTTTGAAGAAAAATTTACTTTCCATTTCTTGTCTAGAAGATGACAGAGATAGAATTACTTTCATGGATGGCAAGGTTCTTGTTTGGGGAAAGGATTCCAGCATTGATAAAGCTAAGGTTATTGGGATTCGTGACGGGAGGTTGTATAAGCTACTAACACATCTTCCTCAAGCTCCTATATATTTGGATATTAGCCCCTCTGAGCTTTGGCATAGAAGGTATGGCAACCTTCACTATAAAATATTTCCCTCTTTAAGTAAGATGGTAAAAGGCATCCCCAATTTGAAAGAGGACCATGGAGAAGCATGCAAGGGATGTGCTTTAGGCAAAAATGTGAAGAAGCCATTCACAAGCAATGATACTAGATCTAAGGAAGTATTAGACCTCATTCATTCTGATGTATGTGGACCGATGGCAAAAAAATCTCTTGGAGGTCATCAATATTATGCGACATTCGTTGATGATCATTCAAGGAAAACATGGATTTATCTCCTCAAATCTAAGGATGAAGTTTTTGAGAAATTCCAAGAATTTAAGGCAGAAGTGGAGATCTTGACAGAAAGAAAAATAAAAACTCTAAGATACAATAATGGTGGGGAATACACTTCTAATGAACTTATAGCTTCTTGCAAGGAAGCAGGTATTAAAAGGGAGCTCATAGTTCCCTATAATCCTCAACAAAATGGAGTGGCTGAAAGAAAGAATAGAACAATTGAAAAGTGCATTAGAGCCATGCTCCATCATCATGATCTTCCTAAATTCTTATGGGGAGAAGCAGTTGTGACAATAGTCTACATCCAAAATAGAAGCCCTCGTAGAATTCTTGAAAACATGACTCCGAAAGAAGCTTTTTCAAGAAGGAAGCCAAATGTAGATCAACTTCAAATCTTTGGATGTCTCGTTTACATACACATTCCAAAAAGACGAGAAAGAAGTTGGACTCCACCGGCATGAAAGGAATCTTTGTTGGATATAGCTTATCATATAAGGCCTACAAAATATATATTAAGGAAGATTGGCGTATTTGAAGTCAACAAAGATGTCATTTTCGATGAAAACATTGCATACAAAAGGTCCAAGGACATTCTCATTGACTCTGATGAAGAAGTACCCCTCTTTGAAGAAGAAGATCATGACATCAATGAAGTACCTACAATCAATCAAGAAGACGAGGGACCAAGTGAACCTATTCAACAAACTATCATTCCTAAAAATCCAAAAAGGCCAGCATAGTTAAGAGCAAATTTACAAGAATCTGAATGTCATGGAGCACCAAAAGGGCCTTCAGAGAAAGTAAAAGACCTAAAAGATATTATGGGTATGCAGCATATATGACAAAGCTTATTGAAGTAGAACCCTCCACCAATGAACAAGTCGTCGAACATACAGAATGGAAGAAATCTATGCAGGAAGAATACCAACCTATCATAAAGAATGGAGTCCTGGAAATTGTTCTTAGGCCTAGTGAAAAATCAATTGTCACTTCCAAATAGATTTATAAAATCAAACATGCAGTAGATGGGGGCATTGATAAATACAAGGCAAGATTTGTAGCTAGAGGCTTCTCTCAAAAGGAAGGGATTGGTATGAAGAAATTTTTGCTCCTACAACCAGGTACACCACTATTAGATCTTTATTTTCTTTAGCTGCCACTATGGGATGGAATATCCATCAAATGGATGTCAAAATGGCGTTCTTGAATGGGACTGTAGACAAAGAAGTATATATTGAGCAACCTCAAGGATTTGAAATCCATAGCAGAGAAACTTAGTTTGCAGATTGAAAAAGGCATTATATGGTTTGAAACTAGCTCCTATAGATGGTTTGAAACTAGCTCCTATAGCTTGGTACGCAAGAATGGACGCCTATTTAGTAAGAATTGGATTTGTCAAGAGCTTTGTTGATCCAAATCTATACATCAAGGTTGTCAAGAATGAACTTGTCATTATGTTATTATATGTGGATGACTTATTACAGGTGTTGAACATCGTGTAAGAAGATGCTGGCAGGAAAATTCGAAATGAAGGACCTTGGGCTCATGCATTATTATTTGGGTTTGGAAGTTTGGTAGAAACCAAGCGAAATATATCTTGGTCAAGGTAAATGTGTGATCAAGATCTTGCAAAAGTTTGGTGTGATGGATAGTAAGCCCATGACAACTCCCATGATCACAAATTTGAAGAAGTTGCAGAATTCAAATTCTAGTATTGTGGATCCCACAAGTTATCCTCAATTGGTTGGCTCCCTAATGTACTTGGTGAATTCCAGACCTAACATATATTATGCAGTAAATGTCCTCAGTTAGCTTCAATTGGAGCCACGTAATGATCATTGGATAACTACTAAACATACCTTGAGATACCTATGTGGAACAATTCATCACTACCTAAAATATGATGGCAACGAAATTCTATTATCAGGTTTTACAGACTCTAATTGGGGTGGCAATGAGACAGATGGAAGAAGCACTATTGGTGGCTGTTTTAGTTTGGGATCTAATATGATCTCATGGATGAGTCGAAAACAAGACTTTGTTGCTTTGAGTAGTGTTGAAGTTGAATATTTTCCAACTTGTGAGGTTGGAAAAGAAGTTGTTTGGCTTAGGAAGCTTCTTATAGATTTATTTGGAGGACCTATGGATCCCACCATGATATTTTGTGACAACCAGAGTAGCATAAGGCTGACTGAGGATCCATTGTTTCATGCTAGAAAAAAGCACATTAATAATAAGTACCATTATATTAGAAGTTTGGTACAAGATGGGGTCGTAAAGCTATAGTATATCTCGATAGATGAATCAATAGACGATATTTTGGCTAAATCTCTTCACAACAAGAAATTGGAGTATTTCAGACGCAAGCTTGGATTGGTTGATATTTCCTATTTGATTAAGAGGGAGAAATGATGAGTACCTTAGGCTTTATAAGCTCGTATGATTATACTATTAGGGTTGGTATCTTGGCAGGTAGCCTGGATGATACCTAGATCCCTAGTTGGGTCAATGCCTTGGCAGGTAGCCTAGATGGTACCGAGATCCATGTTGGTGTCATAGCAGGTAGCTTAGATGGTACCTAGATCCATGTTGGTGTCTTAGCAAGTAGCCTAGATGACACCAAGATCCTTGATGAGTTGGTGTCTTGGCTAGGAGCCCAGATGACACCTGGATCCTTATTGAGTTGGTGTCTTGGCAGGTACCCTAGATGACACCTTGATCCTTATTGAGTTGATGTCTTGGAAGGTACCCTAGATGACACCTCGATCCTTGTTAAGTTAGTGTCTTGGCAAGTACCCTAGATGACACATGGATCCTTGTTGGGTTGGTACCTTGACAGATAGCCTAGATGGTACCTAGATCCCTTGATGGGTTGATACCTTGGCAGTTAGCCTAGATGGTATCAAGATCTATAGCATTGTATATGCTGATTGTGATACTCTTCTTAGAACACTTCAATTTTAGGTCATCCTTGTACCATTTGCACAATTATGAATACCTACCTAGTTAAGAGGGAGTGTTGAGAAATGTAACTATGCCCAATCTTCAAAATTGTTATTGAATTTGTATCATAATATATATAATATATACCTAATCCACCTCACACGTGTGAGTTTTTTTCTAGCGTTTTTGTTACTACTACAATATGAAGTTGCAGGTCGAGAGTTGCAGGGTCGAAGTCATAGGCTGAGACCTTGATAGTTGCAGAAAGAAGACACTTTGACCTTCATTGACTTAGATTGACTTTGACTCTTTTGGACAAGATACTTTGGAGGGCTGACTTGGTGCTTGGTGGATGTTCTTGGTCTTGTGTTGGGGTCTTGGTTGTCTGAATTTGACTTGGTTCTATAAAGAGGAGCTTGATTGGGTTTTCCCCTAGGAGAGGGTTTCGCCCTGGCTGAGAGCCTGTATCTTGTGTCTTTTGTTCTTGTGATCTTCATACATTTTGAATTGGTAATTGCTTGAAGAAAGAAGAAATAATAACAAAGATTTAAAGGCCAACATTAATCACAAGTAATTATCAAGAAAAGAGGAATCAAAACGCTAATTTCTATCTACATTGATTTCTCAACAAATTGAACCTATCCTTCTAGGCCCAAATTCTGTCTTCCCCATTTCAAAGTATAAATAAGTCATATCCTAATGATGTAAATCCATTTTGAATCACCCTCCCCATTTTGGGAGTCTTCTATCCAAAAGCCTTAGTTTTGAAGAATATGAAGTAACAATTCCTCAACTTTTTGTTGAAGAAAGTGTAACTAGGTTCACTATTCATAAATGTACTTTTGATATTTGTATTATAAAAGAAAAGAAAATTTATCTTTGTTATATTTATCAATGAGTTTCTTGCTCATTGAAATTGATCTAGCACATGTCAAAGTGCTATAGGTAAGTCAAAAGAAATGTTGAAGACCCTTAAGGGCATGTTACACTATGTATATATTTGTATAAAAGTCAAAGATATCCCTCCAAGCAAAGTCACAAGTCCTCTCCAAGCAAGGACATCACTAAACAAGCAAAAACAAAGAAGAAAAGTCAAGTCCACCTATAGTCCTCAAGTCGGCCTCAAGTCAACCTAAAGGAGGGACATAACTGTTAAAATTGGCAACTAGGGCCAAACTCCATGTGGGTCATCTTATTAATGGTAGATGATATTCTTCTTGGATCCCTCTCATCGAGAGGTGTAGGATTGATCTAAATATCATCCGATTCCAATAAGTATTCATGGAGATATGAATTTATTTGTGTTATGGGACAATTCGTCAAGGTCGGCCAGCAACCAAATAAACCCCACTTGTGCTAAACGTTTTAGTATAAATAAAGGAGGACTTCTAGTCATTTAGACACTCATCCTCTTGGTGATCTCTTCCTCTCCACTTGTCTTTCGGTTTTGGTGGGAGGAGAGACCTAAAGAGGATACGCTGCCCTAAAGGATGCCCTATCCTGTACGCTGTCATGAAGGAGACCTCTACGCTGCCCTAATGAAGATCAAGCTTCAGCCATGGAGAGATCTATATGCTGGACATCTAGACGCAGGCCCTATAGACGCAGTCAAGGAGGATCCTTATACATTGTATAAAGGAGGCCTTAATAAACCCTAGCCGTAGTCACAAAAGAGGCATAGCCGCAGTTGGAAGGAGCGCTACCACAGGTCCTATTACGCAGCAAAAGAAGGTCTAAATACAGCCCTATATCCGCAGTTGAAGGAAGTTTCTATACACTGCACAAAGAAGGACTAAACGTTGTCAAAAGAGATGTAATCTATCCGCTGTTGAGGAGCCCTAATCTGCAATCCTGAAGGAGACTTATACGCAGTCAAGGGAGGACATATATGCTCACTGAAGAAGTTCCTCCTAAACGCTGGCAAGGAAAGGCCCTATTATGTGCAGCCCTATTATGTGCTGCCCCTATTCTGCAGCAAGAAGACCTTATACGCAGCTCTAAGAGACCTGTCATAGTCATCTAAGCAGTTGTCATAATGCCACATTGTTGTAGGTGACAGCGTGGCCTATTTAAGGATTGTTTGGGCAAGTTAATGTTATTCTTGAGGGGCAATAGAATCCGTAATAAGGAGGAACTAGAGGTTGTTGTTTTAGGGTTGTTTGGATCCCTAAGCTACAACCAAGAAGTGCCCTAACCAGTCATCATGACAGCATCAAAGACTGTGTCATAGAAGTGTGGTGACAGTGCAGTGATGAGGTTGTTCATGAGGACAGTTTATAAGGTTGTCATTACAATGAAGAAAATTGTCCTTGTGTATATTCAGATTGAGATAATCTTGTTGGACTCAATAATCATAGGCTTAAATTGCTGCTAGACTAGGTCGTAGGCATATCAGCAGCACAGTTTGATCTAAGGATCACTCAAGTGGTAGAGCCTCACCTTGAAGACCTGCATTGTTGACTGTATGAAGGAAGAGCACTGAATGTTGATGACCTATCTCATAAAGCAGTGACAACTAGTGCAGTAGCATGATGTGTGCAGCATGATGATTAAGAGCAGCAAGTTGTGTACAGCATGATGAGGTACAGCTCAGCAGTGGAGCAACATGGTGCAGCTCAGGGAACATGGTATGATGTTGTAGCATGGTGCACCACGATGAGGTGCAGCACATGGACGAGATGCAGCACAATGATAGGTGAAGGAGTCACCTTGGAGAATCGGTTGAAGCAGCATGTCTTCAACTGATCTCATGTAGAGATGATCAATTCTCTTATCTAGAAAGTCGAAGTGTTGACTTTTGTTGTAAATGTACTATCTCTCTCTCTCTCTCTCTCTCTCTCTCTCTCTCTCTCTCTGTTGAACTATTGAAGAACATATAAGAAGAATTGATCAAGGGTTTCCCCACATTGGGGTTTGTCCCTCGCTAGCGCCACATCGTGTGTCCTCTTGTCTTGGCATGTCTTCTGCGATTTATGTTTATGTTCTATCTGCAGTTTACTTTAATGTTGATGTGATTGCTAATTTGGAAAAGATATTGAGCTAACTTTGAAAATTGAAATAAATTTCTCTAAGCATAGAACATACCTAAACTTAACATGATATCAGAGCTGAGGTGAAGACAATGCCCAAGCAAGAGTGAAAGAGCAATCACCGAAGACAGTTAGGAAAGGACAAAAGGATCAATGGGTTCCTCATCCTTCTTCAAATTCACCGAGGGTGAAATTGAAGCAGAGAATATTATCAGTATGGCATAGCGGAATATGGCCTACCTAAAGATCACTTCATTGAGAAGACCGAATCTCAGGGTGGAAGCAAAGGTAGATGACTAGTTTGGCCATTATGCGAAGGAGTGTCCGACTGGCAGGGACACATCACTTGATGATGATAACAATCATTCCAGGGACATCTTTAATGGTCAGAGGAATGACAGGTAATGCAGGTCATCAAGGAAACGGCCAACTCTTCAAAGAAAGCGAGGAACCCCACGTATGAAGAATCAAATGTTGTTTCTGATAAGATAAAGAGGCGTTATCTTGTATTGGCCCTCTTCTTCAAATTCTTTGGAAATCTGGCTTATTAATTGTAGTGCCCCAAAGCACTTCAATGGATAGAAGGGTGCTCTCACCAATTCGGTAGAGATGGAAACAATCGTGGGATTATACTTGGAGCTGATGCCACCTATTCCGAAAAGGATGTAGGATGTTACTCCTCAATTGAATGAGGGTAACTCGATTCATTTACATAATCTCTTTTATGTACCTGATCGCAAGAAGAACCTGGTGTCCAGTTCGGCAATGGAAGTCAAAGGTTTCAAGGTGGCATTCATCGATGGAAAGGTACGTGTTTGAAAATAGAATTTTCAAAGACGCTTTTACTCGTGGGTTCAAGGTTGACAATTTGATCAAATTGCAGAAAGTCCATTGGGGACCATGTCAGTTGACACATAGCGCTGGAGGTCTCTGAGTCAGATGATGACAAGGATGCCTGAATTCAAAAGGAGCATGAAGGTACATGTCTAAGATGTACCGAAGGAAAATCTCACAAGGGAACCATTCCCCTCATGTAGCAGGTCCACAGGTTTGGAACAACCCGTGGAGTTTGAGATTCATCAGGAATCTCATGTATGCAGGTGGAAGAAAGCCCTCTATGGCTTGAAGCTAACCACCTCAGGTTTGATATGAGAGGATTGATAGCTGCCAGATGAAGCTGAGATTCACTAAGAGTGAAGTCGATCAAAACCATTGTTTAAACGTTGTGGATGATAGACCTCTCATACTGACACCTTCTAAGGACGACCTATTTCTCACATGTGCAGACTCTCTCACTTGCATAAGTAAGAGGGAGTTGGATTCCGAATGTGGAATGGTAAACTGCAAACCAGTGACTACCTCGAGGATCTTAACTTTCAGAAGTTATATGGTGGTGATGACGGACCTTTGGGAAATGCCTCTGAGTTTCATAAAATCATTTGCATTAATGTTCTTGGTGAACTTCCGTCTAGATATATGGTTTGCAGTTAGCATGGTGAGCTCATATTTGGTTGAGCCTCACTGGATTGGTGCCAAGAATCTTATGAGATATCTTCGGGGCGCAATCTCTCATGGATTGAGATACACTGCCGGAAATATGAAGTTGCATGATTATTCGAGTGTTGACTGGGTAGGCAGTGTGGAGGATCACTAGAGCACTTCTCAGTGTTGGGTCTCTTTGGATTCTGCTTCAATATCATGGACGGGCAGGGAGCAGAAGTCAGTTGCTATAAGCACCGCCGAGACCGAATACATAGCTACGAGTATGATCTTGTGTGAAGCTGCCTAGTTGTGGAAGCTCTTCAGTGAGTTGTTTGTACACATGATGAATACCAATGTGATTCTATGTGACAACCAGAGGGGATTCGATTGTTGAGGAATCTCGTATTCAATGATTGCTCAAGCAGATAGACATCATATACTTCATTATCTGAGATATGGTACGTCGATGAGCAAGGAGGCTCTATCGCATTGAGACTGATGTGCAGGTCGCATACATTTTGTCAAAGCCTCGGGGAAAGGTCAAATCTGTGACTTTCCCGAACGACTTGGAGTCGTTGAGAGACCTTCTTATAAGGATCTTGCATGTTGCATGCATAGAGCTCTGGGGGGCTTGGGGTACTTACTGGAGCAACATACAACCATAGAGTGACTCACCCTCCCTTGATGGTGCGCTATGTACAAGGTGACAGGTTCAACCTTTCCCTGTGATACCTCGTGTCAACTGTGAAACAGGATGATTAGTTCTCTTGTGGGTCGAGATGATTAGTTCTCACGTGGCAACTGTGGAATAGGATGATTAGTTCTCTTGTGGGTCGGGATGATTAGTTCTCCCGTGGCAACTTTGGAACATGATGATTAGTTCTCCTGTGGGCCGAGATGATTAGTTCTCCCGTGGCGACTGTTGGACAGGATGATTAGTTCTCCTGTCGAGGCATCCTACCCATGTCGTCTCGGACTCATGGGAAGTACCTCTCATCTGATCAATGAGCAAGGAAATGGGGTTAGGGACCATAGTAGTACTATTGATGGATGCATCGTTGTATCTACCATACTCCCTATGCTAGGATGACCTCCATTGATCTGGGATCAATGAAAATGATCTGGGATCAGTATGAGTGGTTTGAGACACTCTCTTGTGATATTGATCTGGGATCAATAAAATTGACTTTGGGTCAGTAGAGAATGGTATGAGACCTTCTCGACCAATTCTTCTTCTTCATGGTTCAGCAGAGCAGAGCAGAGCAATGCAAGGCACTGATGGCAGAGATAGTACAAATGGACATATGGATCAGCAGATGGAGTTCTCCCTAGTTGAGAGGGAGTGTTAAAATTGGCAACTAGGGCCAAACTCCATGTGGGTCATCTTATTAATGGCAGCTAATATTTTTCTTGGATCCCTCTCATCGAGAGGTGTAGGATTGATCTAAAGATCATTCGATTCTGATAAGTATTCATGGAGATATGAATTTATTTGTGTTATGGGACAATTCGTCAAGGTCGGCCAGCAACCAAATAAACCCCACTTGTGCTCAACGTTTTAGTATAAATAAAGGAGGACTTCTAGTCATTTAGACACTCGTCCTCTTGGTGATCTCTTCCTCTCCACTTGTCTTTGGGTTTTGGTGGGAGGAGAGAACTAAAGAGGATACGATGCCCTAAAGGATGCCCTATCCTATACGTTGTCATGAAGGAGACCTCTACGTTGCCCTAATGAAGATCAAACTTCAGCCATGGAGAGATCTATACGCTGGACATCTAGACGCAGGCCCTCTAGACGCAGTCAAGGAGGATCCTTATATGTTGTATAAAGGAGGCCTTAATAAGCCCTAGCCGTAGTCACGAAAGAGGCATAGCCGTAGTTGGAAAGAGCCCTACCATAGGTCCTATTACGCAGCAAAAGAAGAAAAGCCTTGTATAAAGGCACCTACAAGAAGAGCAAATCAAAGAGGGACCTACATCAAGCTACACCATCTTCAAAGGGAAAATCACTACAAGCCAAGTCATCAAGCAAATCTCATCATCAAGCAAGTCCATTTGGAGAAAGCAACTTGAAGAGCATCAAGAAGACAAGCCATCAAGTCTTCAAGAAGAAAGCAAGTCCACTACATCTCAAACTCTATCAAGTGTATATGTCCCCTCCTGAACATACATCAATGTCTTTTTGCAAGGAAAGCAACAAATTGGTTGGGACCACTAACTTCTTTGCATGGAAGAAGAGGACTAATTTACTTCTCAAAGAAAATGAACTTCTAGACCTCATCAAAGGGAATACCACTATCCCTACTAAGGAACAAACTCAAGCCTTAGCCAAGTACAATAAGGATGAGACAAGAGCTCAAAGGATTCCCATAGGGTTAGGAGCATTAAGTCTACAACACTCACTTTAAACTAGGTAGTCCACGTCATTAAAGCACCTTTTCTATTGAGAGGTCACGGGTTCAAATCTATCAACACTTTCAGAGTCCAGCTCCATGGTTGAGCACGACACAAAGTGATCCCTTCGGGTGGATCTGTCTGGTACAAATATTCCAAACATGTAGCAGTCACCGATCTCTGGGGTCCATGAACCACATAGGAAAATAAATAAATAAATAAGAACATATATTATATATATATATATATATATATATATATATATATATATTATATATATATATCACTTGCACTTTTTGTTCTATAATTTTTTGCATGTCCTTTGATACTACATGAACCACCAACTATTTCTCTTCCCTGCAACTTTGGCCACAAGTTTGAGAACTTGTATATCTTTAATACCATGTAGAAATTTTGGTATACACATATGCACCGGAGGTGTGAAATGGAGTGATCAATATATTGAAATAGATATTCTTATCCATATGCTCTGCAATGGTGTTACCAAAATATCTTGACTACCCACAATTTATAAGTGTATTATAATACCATTGTATTAACCTAAACTTGATCATTTAAGAATCCTGTAAACTTTTGCACACTAAAGGTACTTTATTAAATATTGACCTATGACTTTTAATACCATTGGAACATAGGTAATCATGAGAGTATCTCATATTTGGTATGAAATACTAACAAGTAAAAACAAATTATCAAAACAGTCAGACTTGGCAGAATATGATTTATCATTTTACCGATGAAATGCACCTTATTAAATTATTTGTTGAAATGGTCCCTTAGTCCACTGTAGACTTTTCCCCCTTTGTCGATGTTTTCTTTCTTTTCTTTTCCATCTGTTGATCCTTTGCCTTCAGCAACTCCTGGGAAAAGGACTTGAGTGATGCAGCTACATCTTCATTTCTACGTGCTGTAACAGACAGATGAGGCAATTTGGAAATAGAATGAAATTGTCTATGCAAGTTTAAGGCATAATAAATCTTCAATAGAGAAGCTTTCAAATTTTTACACAAAAAACATGTTCTTAAAGAATTGACATCTCCTATTTATCATCCAAACACGCTTAATCATGGCAACTTAAAGCAACCTTGATATAAACTTGTAACAGTTTTAGATTTTTCAAATTATAGCACATAGGAAAAACTTATAATAGCTTACCTGCAAGGATGATATCATCCATGTTAACTGATTTACGACCTGCATGTTGTGCAAACATCTCTATATCCCTTGCCAATTGCTCTGTATTTGAAGTGAATGACAAAATAAGTTATTTCTACTGAGACCAACAATCTACATAACTGCAGATACACAATGAAGCAGAGTGTAGTTTATATCTTATATATGAATTAACCTCTTCATAGGCAGATGAAAAATATGTTCTGTACCATGCCTCTAGACCTTGTGTTGCTTCTTTCACTAAAAAGATGGATGCTTGAGAACCTTGATTCTTTTTTTAATTTTCATCTTGAACTAGTGAGACAAATCTACAATGAGCATAAAAATAAAGAGGCAGCAAAGAATAGCCAAAATATCCAATCAGCACACTTGACTTTTTTAAGTAAAACCACAGAAAGTTAGCATTCAAGTGGCAGACACAAGAAGCCCAGTAGGCTAGCACAAGGGGTTGAGAACTGTGAACGGCAGGCAGGAGGTCTTGAGATCAAGTCCCCAGGCTGGCTGGCTCTGCATATGTGGGCCTCACTCAATGTCCCTGCTGGGTTAGCATACAATAGTCTCCATGGTCCACTTTACACAAACACCAACCTTGCAATGAGGGACGTGTCCGGGGATGTATTTTCCAAAGGGAAAAGAAGTGCCAGACACAACAAAAACAAAAACTCAGCTATCAGTTCTAAAGGTCACACATAGAATTAGGAATCATCTTCTGCTCTTTAGGTTCATCCATGGCTCCAAATTGACACCAAGGAAGCAATCACAACTGGTTATTGCTATTATTGAATTTTAATGGCATGATATGGACGTGCTTGTGCACTCCATGTGAAATCATCTTCTTCAAGAACCCATCTAAGAGCACTCCATGTTGTAAATAGCAGGTGTTAAATCATCTTCTTCAAGAAACCATCTAAGAGCACTCCATGTTGTAAATAGCAGGCGTGAAATCATCTTCTTCAAGAACCCATCTAAGAGCACTTCATGTTGTAAATAGCAGGTGTGAAATCATCTTCTTCAAGAACCCATGTCAGAGTTTAGTACATCCATACCACCTATTACAGCATATACATCGGATTCACCCCTTGAAAACAGAGCTAGAAAATGTAAAGTAGTTCAAACTTCAGGGATTCAAATATGATGCTTTCCTCCCTCTTGATGCCCTCAAATGCATGCCAAAGACATTTTGGAGGATACTTCTACCTCAAAAGTCTGCTTGCCTCATTTCAGAACCAGATGTGTCAATCTTTTATGCCTTATCTCTCAACATACTGTGATCCCTGTTACCCACCAAAAAGTGACTAACACTTGGGAGAATTTTTTTCTCCTCTTTGGATAGCCAGCAGCTCTATGATGATCAGCACATAACATTATACTAGGATTCCTGTTAAAATTGGCAACTAGGGCCAAACTCCATGTGGGTCATCTTATTTATGGCAGCTGATATTTTTCTTGGATCCCTCTCATCGAGAAGTGTAGGATTGATCTAAAGATAATCCAATTCTGATAAGTATTCATGGAGTTATGAATTTATTTGTGTTATAAGACAATTCGTCAAGGTCGGCCAGCAACTAAATAACACCCACATGTGCTCAACGTTTTAATATAAAAAGAGGTGGCTTGCTAGTCATTTGTACATACTCTTCTCATGATCTATGATGCCCTAGCTCTATGTGCCCTATATCTAGGATGTTGTCATGGTGAAGCTGCCTAAGACAAAGTCATGTTGAAGCTACCCAAGTGACAAGCAGATTTGGAGGGCTGTTCGAGGACTGTTGAGAGGAGTTTAGGGCTGCCCAAGTGCCCTAACCAGAACAGTTAGGAACAGCAAAGTGACAAGCATATTTGGAGGGCTGTTCGAGGACTGTTGAGAGGAGTTTAGGGCTGCCCAAGTGCCCTAACCAGAACAGTTAGGAACAGCAAAGTGACAAGCATATTTGGAGGGCTGTTCAAGGACTGTTGAGAGGAGTTTAGGGCTGCCAAAGTGCCCTAACCAGAACAGTTAGGAACAGCAAGTGACAAGCATATTTGGAGGGTTGTTCGAGGACTGTTGAGAGTTTAGGGCTGCCCAAGTGCCCTAACCAGAACAGTTAGGAACAGCAAAGTGACAAGAAAATTTGGAGTAGTGTTAGAGGTGCGTTGGGTCAAGGATATTGACCAGATTTGGATCAGATTCGGAGCAGCCTGTGGGAGCCACGTGTTGGGTTAACATGGAGTGTTGAATACCCCAAAGTAGTGCAGCATGATGTGATGGATGCAGCAGTATTGTATATTGCAGCAGCATGGTGCTGCAAGGTGCATGGAACAACATATTTAGATGCAGCAGTTGGACAGCAGCAAGCAATGCAAGGGACAAGATAATACATGAGACAGCTGCAAGCAAAGTGAAACATGGGACAGCTACAAGCATGGTGAAGCATGGACAGCAGCAAGAAACTTGGGACAGCTGCAAGCATGGTGAAGCATGGACAGCAGCAGCATGGTAAAGCAAGGACAGCAGCAAGCACAGTGCTGCAAGTACATTGGGACAGCAGTATAGTACTTGGTGCAGCAAGGACACAAAGCAGCAATGGTGCAGCAAGCACATGTGTGACAGCATGGTGCAGCAAGCACATGGGTGACAACGTGGTGCAGCCATGGCACTAGGTACATCAGTGCTAAACACTGGGACAACAGCAGCATGAGGTCCAGCATTGTGATGATGGGTGCAGCATGGTGCAGCATGATGATGAGATGTAGCACAATGATAGGTGAAGGAGTCACCTTAGAGAATCAGTTGAGGCAGTGCAGCATGATGACGAGATGTAGCACAATGATAGGTGAAGGAGTCACCTTAGAGAATCAGTTGAGGCAGCATGTCTTCAACTGATCTCACGTATCATCTTCCTAGAGATGATCTATGCTCTTATCTAGATAAGTCAAAGTGTTGACTTCTTTTGTAAATGTACTATCTCTCTCTCTCTGCTAAACTATTGAAGAACATATAAGAAGAATTGATCAAGGGTTTACCCACATTGGGGTTTGTCCCTGGCTAGCGCCACATCTTATGTCCTCTTGTTTTGGCTTGTCTTCTGCGATTTATATTTATGTTCTATCTGCAGTTTACTTTAATGCTGATGTGATTGCTAATCTGGAAAAGATATTGAGCTAACTGTGAAAATTGAAATAAATTGCTCTAGCATAGAACATTCCTAAAATTAACATGGTATCAGAGCTAAGGTGAAGACAAAGCCCAAGCAAGAATGAAAGAGCAATCACCGAAGATAGTTGGGAAATGAAAAAAGGATCAATGGATTCCTCATCCCTCTTCTAATTCACTAAGGGTGAAGTCGAAGCGGAGAATATTATCAGAATGGCACATCGAAAGTTTCTGATGGCCTACCTAAAGATCACTTCAATGGAAAGTCTGAATCTAAGGAAAGGCAGATGCCATTATGCGAAGGAGTGTCTGAATGGCAAGGACACATCACTTGATAATGATAACAATCACTCCAAGGACATCTTCAAAGATCAGAAGAATGACAGTGCAGGTCATCAAGGAAATGGCTGACTCTTCAAGAAAGCAAGGAACCCCAGGTATGAAGAATCAAATGTTGTTTCTGATAACATAAAGAAGTGTTATCTTGTATTGGCCCTCTCCTTCAAATTCTTTGGGAATCTGGCTTATTGATTGTAGTGCTTCAAGGCACTCCATCGGATAGAAGGGTGTTTGTAGCTTCATGTTCCGGATTATCCACAGTTCCCAGTTCAGTCTGTCGACGTTTCGAACCCCAACGGGGGTCCATCATCAGGACACTTCTGAAGGATAGAAATGAAATGAATGAAAGATGAATGAAAGATGATGAGAGAAAGAGCAAGGAACCTGAATATAAATACACAAAGGAACCCTAAAATGACAGCCGACATTACTTTTTATTAATTCAAGATATTTATTTATAATTGCTATTATTATTATTA
>APFE030429379.1:189570-207821 GCA_000404065.3 Pinus taeda | reverse complement strand
ATTAAATTAAATTAAATTAAAAGATTTGGGATGATTAATTAATTATTAAATAAACATACCTTCTGATTGGAGGGTCTATTGATCTTGAGCTTCCAAGGGTTTCGAAGGGGTAACTCCTCTGATCAGGGGAAACCAGTTCCCACTGATTTCGCTTCCATTGTCCCTGTTGAGGTTCTGCGGGAATTTCATAATTTCAATGGTCTCTCTGATTTTTCTTTTATGATAATTGTCCTCCCTTGCAATTACCTTGGCGTCTTCCAAAAACATGTGATGTTTGGTCTTGGATGAGTGTTCTGCAAGGGCCGACGTACGAGATCTATCATTCTTTATGTCAGCTGCGTGCTCTTTAAGCCTTGTTTTCAGAGATCGACCTGTTTCCCCAATATAACTCTTCCCACATGAGCAGTCAATCTTGTACACTCCTTTGAGTTGCTGACGATCGATGTTGTCCTTAACTGACCTCATCATCTGCCTTATGGTTCCACATGTTGTAAATTGAGTATCTATGTTTTTCTTTTTTAATATTTTCGCAATCTTGTCGGTAACCCCCTGGATGTAAGGAAGGTAAAGCCTCCCCTGATTTTCTTTGTCCTCAGGGGTTCGCTTAGAGAGGGCCCTGTCTTGAGCCCTTCTTATAGCTTTCTTGATACTCCATTCTTTGTACCCAATGTTTTTGAAGACAGAGGTTAAGTGTTCAATCTCCTCCTTTAGGTGATCCGGGTCAGAAATCCTGAAAGCTCTGACCGCAAGAGTGTTTAAAACGCCAGATTTCTGGGATGGATGATGGTAAGAGTCAGCATGAAGATAGCTATCTGTGTGAGTTTTCTTTCTATAGACCTGGTGTCCCAAAGTTCCATCTTCCTTTCTACTGATCAAGACATCTAGAAAGGGGATCTTACCATTCTATTCAAGCTCCATAGTAAATTTGATTTCAGAGGATAAGGAGTTAAGATGATTGAAGAATTTCTCAAGCTCTGCCTTACCATGAGTCCAATTCAGGTTGGTGTCATCGACGAATCTTTTCCACCATGCTGGTTTTAAGTGGAATGAGTCAAGGGCTTTTTTCTCAAAGTGCTCCATGTATAGGTTAGCGACAATAGGTGAGAGCGGGGAACCCATGGCAACTCCTAAAATTTGTTCATAATAGTGATCTTGAAAAAGAAGGTGGACCGTAAACAGATTTCCGCAAGTTTTGCTGTTTGAGGATCGGTGGCCATCTTTATAACATGCACAACTTCATCAAGGGGAATCTTTGTAAACAATGATACGACATCAAAGCTTACTAGAATATCATCTTTATCCACCTTTTTATCCTTAATAAGTTTAACAAAATCTGTTGAGTCTTTTATGAAGGAGTCTGTGTTACCAACCAGAGGTTTTAGGATTTTGGCTACATACTTAGCTAATTCATATGTAGGGGAACCAATAGTGTTAACAATTGGTCTGAGAGGGACCCCTTCTTTATGGATTTTCGGTAATCCATAGATTCTAGGAATAACTTCACAGGTGGGCATCAACCTCTTTTTTATTTTGTCATCCAGGTTGGTTTCCATGATGGCTTTCTTGACCTGCCTCATCACCTTGGGAATTGGGTTAGAAGGGTGTTGTCTCTCTAATTTGGTAGAGATGAAAACATTCGTGGGATTATACTTGGAGTTGATGCCACCTATCCTGAAAAGGGTGTTACCCCTCAATTGAATGAGAGTAACTCGATTCATTTATAGAATCCCTTTTATGTACCTGATCGCAACAAGAACCTAGTGTCCACTTCGGCAATGGAAGTCAAAGGTTGCAAGGTGGCATTCAACGATGGAAAGGTACGTGTTTGAAAATAGAATTTTCAAAGATGCTTATACTCATGGGTTCAGGGTTGGCAATTTGTATCAAGTTGCAGGAAGTCCATTGGGGACCATGTCAGTTGACACATAGCACTGGCGGTCTCTGAGTCAGATGATTTCAGGGATGCCTAAATTCAAAAGGAACATGAAGGTACATGTTTGAGATGTACCGAAGGAAAATCTTACAAGGGGACCATTCCCCTCATGTAACAGGTCCACAGGTTTGGAACAACCCGAGAAGGTTTGAGATTCATGATCAGGAATCTCACGTGTGCAGGTGGAAGAAATCCCTCTATGGCTTGAAGCAAATCACCCCAGGTTTGATATGAGAGGATTGGTAGTTGTCAAATGAAGCTGAAGATGAATCCAATCCAAACCATTGTTTGAAGGTTGTGGATGATGGACCTCTCATACCGGCACCTTCAGAGAACGAACTATTTCTAACAGATGCAGACCCTCTCACTTGCAGAAGTAAGAGGGAGTTGGATTCCGGATGTGGAATGGTAAACTACAAGCCTGTGACTACCTCGAGGATCTTAACTTTCAAAGGTTATATGGTGGTGACACCGGACCAGATTTGGGAAACGGCTCCGAGTTTCATAAACTCATTTGCATTGATGTTCTTGGTGAACTTCTGTCCAGATATATGTTTTGCAATTAGCATGGTGAGCTCATATTTGGTTGAGCCTCACTGGATTGGTGCCAAGAACCTTCTAAGATATCTTCGGGGCACAATCTCTCATGGATTGAGATACACTGCCAGAAAAATGAAGCTGCATGATTATGCTGAATAAGCAAGCAGTGTGGAGGATCACTAGGGCACTTCTCAGTGCTGGTTCTTTTTGGGTTATGCTTCGATACCATGGATGAGCAGGAAGGAGAAGTCGGTTGATATAAGCACCGCCAAGACCGAATACATAGCCACGAGTATGATCTCGTATGAAGCTACCTAGTTGTGGAAGCTCTTCAATGAGTTGTTTGTACACACGATGAATACCACCATATCCTCTGTGACAACCAGGGGGGATTCGATTGTTGAGGAATCCCGTATTCGATGATTGCTCAACCAAATAGACATCAGATACTACCTTATCTGGGATATGATAAGTCGATGAGCAAGGAGGCTCCATCACATTGAAACTGATGTGCAGGTCGCAGACATTTTGTCAAAGCCCCGAGGAAAGGTCAAACCTGTGACTTTCCCAAACGACTTGGAGTCGTTGAGAGACCTTCGTATAAGGGTCCTGCATGTTGCATGCCTTGAACACTGGGAGCTCTGGGGGGCTTGGGGTATTTACTAGAGCAAAACACGACCATAGGGCGACTCACCCTCCCCTAATGGTGCGATGTGTACAGCGTGAATAGCTTAGCCTTCCCCTGTGATACCCCTAGGTGACTTTGGGACAGGATGATTCGTTCTACAGTGAGCCAGGATGATTCGTTCTCTTATGAGCCAGGATGATTAGTTCTCCTGTGGGACAGAATGATTAGTTCTCCTGTCGAGGCATCCTAACCATGCAGTCTGGGACTCATGGGAAGTACCTCTCATCTGATCAATGAGCAGGGAAATGGGGTTAGGGACCATAGTAGTACTATCGATGGACGCATCATTGTATCTACCGTACTCCCTATGCTAGGATGACCTCCAACTGATCTGGGATCAGTATGAGTGGTTTGAGACACTCTGTTGTGATATTGATCTAGGATCAATAAAACTAACTTCGGGTCAGTTAAAAGTGATATGACACACTCTCTTCATATGGAACTGACTTCGGGTCAGTAGAGAATGGTATGACACATTCTCGATCAATTCTTCTTCTTCAAGGTTCAGCAGAACTGAGCAGAGCAGAGCAGGGCAGGGCACTGATGGCAGAGATAGTACAGTGGGACATATGGATCAATGGATGGAGTTCTCCCTAGTTGAGAGGGAGTGTTAAAATTGGCAACTAGGGCCAAACTCCATGTGGATCATCTTATTTATGGGAGCTGATATTTTTCTTGGATCCCTCTCATCGATAGGTGTAAGATTGATCAAAATATCATCCAATTCCGATAAGTATTCATGGAGTTATGAATTTATTTCTGTTATAAGACAATTCGTCAAGGTCGGCCAACAACTAAATAACACCCACATGTGCTCAACGTTTTAGTATAAAAAGAGGTGGCTGCTAGTCATTTGTACACACTCTTCTTGTGATCTCTTCCTCTCCACTTGTCTTTGGGTTTTGGTGGGACGATAGATCCTAAGAGATATGCTGCCCTAAGAAGAGTTGTCTTAGATGCTGCCATGGGGAAGAAGGATCTACGCAGCTCCTAGAAGATGATGCACTAGCTCTATGTGCCCTAGATCTAGGACGTTGTCATGGTGAAGCTACCTAAGACAAAGTCATATTGAAGCTACCCAAGTGACAAGCAGATTTGGAGGGTTGTTCGAGGACTGTTGAGAGGAGTTTAGGGCTACCCAAGTGCCCTAACCAGAACAGTTTGGAACAACCAAGTGACAAGCATATTTGGAGGGTTGTTCGAGGACTATTGAGAGGAGTTTAGGGCTGCCCAAGTTCCCTAACCAGAACAGTTAGGAACAACAAAGTGACAAGCATATTTGGAGGGTTGTTTGAGCACTGTTAAGAGGAGTTTAGGGTTGCCCAAGTGCCCTAACCAGAACAGTTAGGAACAGCAAAGTGACAAGCATATTTGGAGGGTTGTTCGAGGACTGTTGAGAGGAGTTTAGGGCTGCCGAATGCCCTAACCAGAACAGTTAGGAACAGCAAAGTGACAAGCAGATTTGGAGGGTTGTTCAAGGACTGTTGAGAGGAGTTTAGGGTTGCCCAAGTGCCCTAACCAGAACAGTTAGGAACAGCAAAGTGACTAGAAGATTTGGAGTAGTGTTAGAGGTGTGTTGGGTCAAGGATATTGACCAGATTTGGATCAAATTCAGAGCAACCTGTGGGAGCCATGTGTTGGGTTAACATGGAGTGTTGAATACCCCAAAGGAGTGCAGCATGATGTGATGGATGCAGCAGTATTGTATATTGCAGCAGCATGGTGCAGTAAGGTGCATGGAACAACATGTTTAGATGCAGCAGTTGGACAACAGCAAGCAATGCAAGGGACAACAAGCTAATACATGAGACAGTTGCAAGCATAGTGAAACATGGGACAGTTGCAAGCATGGTGAAGCATGGACAGCAGCAAGAAACTTGGGACAGCTACAAGCATGGTGAAGCATGGATAGCAGCGAGAAGCATGGACAACAGTAGCATGGTAAAGCAAGGACAATAGCAAGCACAGTGTTGCAAGTACATTGGGACAGCAGTATAGTACTTGGTGCAGCAATGGTGCAACAAGCACATGGGTGACAGCATGGTGCAGCGGTGGCAATAGGTACATCAGTGCTAAACACTGGGACAACAGCAACATGAGGACCAGCATTGTGATGATAGGTGCAACATGGTGCAGCACGGTGAGGCGCAACATGATGACGAGATGTAGCACAATGATAGGTGAAGGAGTCACCTTAGAGAATCAGTTGAAGCAGCATGTCTTCAACCGATCTCACGTATCATCTTCCTAGAGATGATATATGCTCTTATCTAGATAAGTCAGTGTTGACTTCTGTTGTAAATGTACTATCTCTCTCTCTCTCTACTGAAATATTGAAGAACATATAAGAAGAATTGATCAACGGTTTCCCCACATTGGGGTTTGTCCCTGGCTAGCGCCACATCTTGTGTCCTCTTGTTTTGGCTTGTCTTCTGCGATTTATATTTATGTTCTATCTGCAGTTTACTTTAATGCTGATGTGATTACTAATCTGGAAAAGATATTGAGCTAACTGTGAAAATTGAAATAAATTGCTCTAGCATAGAACATACCTAAAATTAACAATTCCCAACCTATTGCTCCAGTCATATCGCTCTCCCATCTAGCATTTCTTCTTGAAGGAAGGTGGATCATCTATTAGCAAGTACTTTAATCATTCTTGCAATCATGTGCTTTCATTTAATATTATGGGCATACTAATATGGATCACAAGACAAACAAGATGATTAACCGATCTCAATTGTATTCTTGTTCCCACCTTTCACATGGGAGGTTAGTCTTTGACTCTAGTCTAGTGAGACCTCCTCTAAGGATCAAGGGTTTAGAAAGGGCGCCATTGGGAAAGCATTGATTGACCTAGTGTGTCCAAGGTAATCCATACATACCACTTTCCATATCTCCCTATTATCCATCTCCATTCTTCAAGCTGGTAATCATTGGTCATTTCAATTGGCACCCTTCATCCACATCATTGAGTCAGGGCCCGAAAACTCGGCTTCAAAGGTTGATGCAACTAAAATAAAGTTTAAAGCATATAAAGCCACAGAGAAAGAAAATGTAAAATGCAAACGATGGTTGGGACCAACATTGCACAAAGCGGGGACGAAACGGGGACGTTTTTTGGAAGCGGGGACACGGAAGCATTATTTCCCAAAAATCTAGGAAGCGAAGCATTTCGGAAGCGTTTACTATATATATATATATATATATATATATATATATATAGAGGATATTACATTTTATATTCAAAACAAACATCCCAAATACCAGATTAGTTGTTGAAGACATGAAAACATGCATTTTTTACATAAATCAAGATAGATATGGCATCCATGATTCCATTGTACATCAATGATTAATTATTCGAGCATCAACCATCTAAATTCTAGCAATTACAAACATACATCAAATTTTTAAGCATATTATAAAACATAAAACATTTAAGCATATTATAAAACATAAAACATAGAGCATATTATCTAGCAAGTGAGCAACTGTCAACATTTGTCATGCTCAAAATTCAAATAATAATGTTTACAAAATAGGCCACTTGATCACCGCCAAGACAAAAAGGTCCAAATTCACAACAAGCCTACAAGTTTAATGATTAATCTATGACAAAAGTAGTAAATTGGGAATATATCTATTGATCTATCCTCCTTCCACCATGAAGAGAACATGGCGGTGGGCAATGTGGTGGCAATGAAGAAGGTGCATGTGGAAGTTGTGGCACTGATATTGAAATTGATGAAGACGAAGACCGCACTGTTGGTGTTGAACCAAGGGACCAAATGGGGGTGGCATCCCAACTCAATCATCATCATCATGGAATCGCTCAAAAAAATTACACCAAAAAACCACTAGTTAACAAAAAAAATTAAAAAAACATGAATTAGAGAAATGCTTTATAAGCAAAATTCATACCACAATGGACATACTTGGATAAGAGCATCCTCTAATTGCTCTAATCACAACACTCCATCCTCCAAATTGGGCTCCTCCGGATTCCTGTCCCAAACCTTAAGGTCTTTATTAGTCTTTGCATCATCACAATAATGGGACAGAAATCGCAAGTTGTAATGAACATAAACCAAGCTCTCTGCCGGGTGTAAACTCAACCTGTTCTTTTTAACATTGTGGATGAAAGAATAAGAGCTCCAACACCTCTTTGCAGAAGAAGTGTTTACCACCTGTGATAGCACCCGCAATGCCAAAGTCTGTAGAAGTGGAGTAGCACCTCCACGCATGTTCCACCACTCAAGAGAAGAAAAAGTCTCTCGATCTCTAATTGCATGCATGCTCCCAAATGGACTAGTGCTAAGTGTATAGTTGCTCAACTGTCTTTGTACCATGGCAACCTCCTCCTCATCAGGGACTAATTTACTCAATGCAATCATATATTTTTTTGTAAACCTCTTGATCTAGGTGTGGTTTTCTCCTGCTCCCCCCCAGGTGTTGGTGTTGAAAGCCATGATGGATGATAGTATTTAGGTGTCAAAACATATGCTAATGCATGCAATGGAACATTTAGCATTTCCCATCGGTTTCCACCTCTGCACGAATATAATTGTACAAGGTGATATCTCTAGACTCAACAGTGTCGTTAATCTGCCCCCAACATGCTATCCATTTGCTCATACACCTCCCCAATTATTGGTTGATCTGAATCTCTAAACTTGATCATGTAATAAATTAGTTTGGTGATTTGCAAAACATACTTAACCTGTAACCAAAAGTACATGTCAAGAATAGTGTTCTTGGCTACATTAGCACCATCTCTATTAGTGTTAATTTACTCCAATGATTCAACGGTCACCATATTAGTTAAAGCTTGTCTCACCTTCACTAGCTGCCTAAAGGTGAGGTAACAACTTGCAAATCTTGTTTTTGCAAGTTTAAGCAACTACAACTTGAAGTGCCATAGAAGTAGTTTACCCTTGTACGCCCTATGATAAATTTAATGAGTTGCTTCCCTCCCCTGTAAAGCTCATTAATCCACCCACATTCTTTATGCTTCACAATATCATGCATCAAAAGGTTCAATGTGTGAACCAGGCACCCAAACCAAAAGATGTGTGGATGAGTACGCTCAATAACTTTTCCTGCTGCCTTACAAATTGCTGCATTATCTGTGATCACTTGAACCACATTATTCGGACCAACATCTCTGATTGATTGCAATAGGAGACCTGCAATGTTTTGGGAAGATGCACTGATGGAGGAGGAGTCATGACATGTAATAAATACTGTACCACTAGTAGAAACACCAAGAACATTTATCAAATGTTGGTTTCTAATATTTGTCCACCCATCAGATACAATGGATACCCCACAATCTACCCACTCATTTGTAAAACGTGTCAAAGCTCTTTGAACCTTTGCTTTTCTCTTTCTAATAACATTGTTCTAGCTTTCTCATAGTTGGGGGACTTGTATCCTTTTGGGATTCATTAATGGCCTTTACCATTTCATGCCAATAGGGAGAGCGAAGCACATTAAATGGTACACCGCAAGCACAAAGAAAGCGGACTATCTTTCCATCCACATCATCCCTCCCAACAACATTCAGGAAATCCCCTATTGTTCTTTTACCTCCAAAGCTTGCAGAAGTACCATAAGGAGATGAGTTACCAAATCTAGAGGTTGCACTTGATTCAGACTAAGTTTTTTGTTTCTTTCTTTTTTGTTGTGCAACCTCCTCTATTTGGATGTATTTTCTTTTTTATTCAGCTAAAATGTTTGGACAAATGTGTATCCCCACAGCACCCTTTTTATCATCACTATCCATCACGCCACAAAGATGCCTCCTCACACGAGTATATGAACCACTAAATGGTTTTCCTCCATGACAACCATGAGGGCACAAAAATTTGTAGCTTCCACCACCCTTTCCCCCTTCAAGTTTGGTCACATAGTTCCACAAGGGTGTTAATGCAGCCTTCCCCTCTAGTGTGTCAGTGTTATCTTCAGGTTCATCCCCTTCCTCTTCAAACCATTCCTCCTCACCATACATTGGGTCAGTCATATGGGGACCACTATCCTCTTGTTCTTCTTCCCTTCTATTCCTACTCCCCCTTGCCATCATTAAAACCAAAAGTGTAATGATACATAGAAGCCAAAAGAACACAATCTTGGAATATGGATATAGGTGGTGGACAACCTGCAATTAAATGGGCAAGTAGAAAGAATGGGAAAGAGTAGGAGAGGTAGGAGAAAAATACAAAAAACAATGACAAAAAAAGGAGAGAGATTAGGGTTTGCACTTACCTCTTTAGCTCTTGTAGATGAAAGCCCTTCTTTACTCCTCTAAGCTCCTCCTCCTTCTCCTAGCTCCTCCTGCACTCCTCCAAGCTCTCCTCTCTTCTCTCCTCCACTCTTCTCCAAGCTCTCATAAAATAAAAGTGAGCAAATGAGAGATGAAAAGGCCTTTTAGTCCCTTCACTCCTCACCCTAACCCAAGTTGGACCCACCCCCAACAAAGAAAAACGAAAAAAAGTGAAAAAAAATATTAAAAAAACGCCACTTTGTGGCCCGTGCGGCGAAAACAGTCGGCTGCTCGATGAAGTGGTCGTGATCCGTACGGATCCGACCCAAAACCGTCGCGGATCATACGAGCAATCCGTCGTACAAAACATGTTTCAGAAAAACCAAAACGTTGATCCAACCGTACCATTCCAAAATGGCAGGAACTGTTTTTCCCCGATTCGCGTTTCAGAGGGCGGATCCGTACGAATCACGTTTTGGGCTTTTGATCCAAGGGGGGGGGGGGGTTTCCTACAATACTGGTTGGAACATTATTTAGCATGTTGGCAAAAGCCTAGCATGAGCTCTACCCACCTCATTAGCTATCACCCAATTCCTCAAGCATTTAGTGCTTCATCTAAAAAAATGAACTCTTGAAAGTCCCAACCCTGATGAGTGAGAAACTGCTACTTCTTAAAGGGGTACTGGAAAAATACAAAAGCAAGCATGGTATCCTAAAGTTATGCACCAAATAAAGACAAATCATTAAAGAAAAAGTCGTACCAAAGGGGTGGAAAAGGCAAGCCAAGGAAGCGGGTAACTCATGCCACCACAATTGCTCCCTCCTTACATCTATACAATCAAGATGCTAAACACCCATTAGCTAGTCTCATGAATGTGGCCGCGAAATTTCGACGATTGCAATTATTGGATATTTATCTCCTAACTAATTGCAGTATATTTGTCAATTGTAAACTAATTTTATGGAAAATAAAGATAAATTCACAATTGCAATCTTCACCAATTAAAAACGTTGTAGAATATAAAAATTGGAACTGAGAAAATATGTATACACACATAAAAATATGACAACATTGTTTTTAGACAATTGTCCTAAGAAAAACCACGAAGGGAAAACCTGAGCAATAGATGAGGGTTTTATTATTATTCAGCGATTTAAGAGTACAATGATATGCTTGCCTTTCTGGCAAAGCTTTGGTAATCTCTATGGGCAAAATAATCTGGAGACTAATTGTCTCCCTCTACTAATCGATTTCGCCTCTCCTAGCATATTCGCACTCTCCATGACCACTTGCACTGTAGCACAAAATGTGCATTGCCTACCTCTGGATTTTCACACAGCCTCTAGGAATTCATCCTAGCAAGTAAATTTGCCTCCTGCAGCTACTAGACCAACTCGCTATGCCTCTGAGATACTAATCCGGCCATTGTCAACTGAACCGCAATCTCTCTGGCAGCTCGCACTGGATAAACTGGCTAACCCGCACTGTTATTTCGACCTCTTTCACCAGATAATTCGACCTCCTCTTCCTGTCTCCTGAACACTGGAAAATGCTGAGGAAAATCTCCTCAAAGTCCTACCCCCAAATCTCTACTGAAACCCTTGCCTCTGATGCCTCCCTAGCTTCAACTATGCCCTCGCTGAAAATTTGCAACCGGTTAGTCGAACTGCTCACTCAATAAACTATGTCTTCTCCAAACCCTTCGACCTGCTCTTATAATCTCTCGATGGACTCTCAACGACCATGATTACATCTCAACCGATGGCTATGATCATCTTGACTTCATCCATGGAAGTCTCTAGAGAAAAATCGAACTTCCTCAATTAATTTCACTTTAATTAACCACTTTTCCTAAATTAGACTTACGAAATATTTTAATTATGGCTAGGTAATTTAATTGAGGCGTCCTCGTGTTCCTTAGCCTGTTAGACACCATAAAGACTAGAACACTTGTCTGTTGCTACCATAATCTAACAGTGGCACCTACCCTGAAGTCTTTCCCAATTTGTATCCATCATTATATCACACACCTATGGATTGATGGGCTAACCTGGGACATGTCACTCCCCTTGGGGAATATAAGTTGAAATTCGATTGTAATGTAGAATTTATGATCTTGATGATTACTTGTGAAGAATTATTGTTCTCCTTTAGCTTTGCTTAGTTATTCATCAAGCAAACATCAACTTAATCATTCAAGTACAAAAATAAAGATCACAGTGCACAAGGAACAGGAGACACCAGAAATTAGGCCAGAGGCGAGGGGAAACCCAGCAATCCTTTCCTTATAGAATCTTCTTCAACAACAAGAGAAATCCAAATCACATCTTAACCTAACTAGTAGACTAATCATCCATGTTCGAAGTCAGTTCTCCATCATCAATCTTCATGAAATTTTGTCCATAAATTGCTCAAGTTTTTGTCCATAAGATGCCACTTGTTTGTCTTCTATACTGCTTCAAAAATTCCTTGTAATATTGCCTCAGTATACGAACTATGCCCCTACCACGGGAATGTTATGCGAGCTACTTCAGAAGTGTTCTCTTTCCAACTCAGATGTGTCATGTGAAAGAGCTCAGATATGCCATGTGAAGTGCTTCACATATGCTTCAGATGTGGTACACGAGCTGCCTCAAGAATCGAGCTTTAGAGGAGGACGAATGGGTGTATAAATAGCCTTTTGTCCATGCGAAAGGGTGCCTCTTTTGAACAAGCCAACTTGACATTAGGAGGGTCGACTTGGCAAATAGACTTGACCAAAAACACACATAAAAAATTATTTTTCTTTCTTTTGAAAATGTCTAAATGGAACATGATGAAATAAATTACCTTTCTACTTTACAAAAAAATAATGATAATATTATGAAGATCGAACCTAGTTACAATTTCACCACTCCCTCTTAACTAGGGAGGTATTCATAATGACTCATTGGGATATTCTCAAGATTAAATATGCATATAAGAAAGGGCCCATATTGATAAGCATCATTGATGATAACATCATCATACCTAGCATTGTGAAATTACCGAGGCCTTGACAAGTAAACTCTATCTCTCCACTAGATCAGAGCACAATGTTGGGAGGCATTTAGTAGGAAACCAAACCACCTCTTTGAGGCACTTACTCCACCTAGGTTCACCAAAGTATGTCCTGCATAGGACCATTTCCTCCTAATCACAAGGAAATGTCAATTCATGGGACCAATTTTTAACCATGTCCATGTACCTGACTAAGGTTGTTAGTCCTGGTCACAATATATGACTCAAAAATGTTTGTCCAAGATGCTTATCCAATCCACCATTCTCCCTATTTGTGCTCATGTACTTGACTTACAGTTGTTAGTCCTAGTCACAGTACATGACACATGGAGAACTAGGTGTCTATCCTCACTCCCTCTCAATCTGCGAGGAGTTATCCACAAGCCCAAGCTTGTCTCAGAAGCACTCACACTTCCCTTACATTAGCTACATGTTCATCTGTGGAGATCTGTTGTAGCTTCTTAGCTCCTATCTGCATCATATTCTCGAATCATAAAGCGCTTCGACCTTTCATGAAAAACAAGGTTCTCTGACAATCTTTATAGGGTATCAGCACGTTGTCAAATAGTCCATCAAACGTTTTACGGATCCAAACCACTTCACACTACTTGTACAAACTATCATATCTTCTGCCTCCGTAGTGCAATAGAATCTTGCTTCATGCTCTTCCAAGAAACTATACCAAATCCCAACCATCAATAGTATCTCTACTCATCATCAGCACTGCCAACCCAATCGATGTATCCTCAAATCTTAAGTTGTAGTGTAAGATCCTTCATGTCAAATTATGGTTCCAGCTCCCTCTGCAATCAATATTTCTTCCTTTGACTCATGAGTCCTTTCCCAAAATATGAGGTCTTCTTTAATCATCAGGCTCCTTCAAAATTTGGGGTAACTCTTCTAACTGAGGCAATCGTCTTAACATGATCTTCTCCCTCTTACTAGGAGAGCCTTCTTGCTTTCGTGTTGTCATTTGGTGTATGTTAGATTTTGAATTCTCTAATGCATACTTCAAACTTCTCTCTTCTTTCTGCATTCACGTTCTTCCATAATTCCGAAAAGTCCTCGTGCTTTGCTACATTCTTCCATTTCGTTCTTCATGTTGCCAAAGCCTAGGCAACCCTTGCCATTAACCTACAATCCTCACTAGGAGGCCATGACAGAACAAATATAATTAAGCAAAGTGTATATAGACAAGAGACTAGTCAAAGGTAAAGACAACAACAAAAGTAGCAATCAAAGACGAGGATTTATAGAATACTTATCTTTTGAGAAAAGTCAGCTCGCTCTTCCTCTTGGACTTCTTTTATTATCCTTGCCCTTAGCATCAGCATGATGTCATATACTTCTTACAAAATCTAGGGTTTCTTTTTTCAGCTAAATCAATAAGCCCTAAGGTTTTATCCTTAGCTTTTTTTTTATTTGCACCTTGTTAAAAAATCAAAAAGGCAGAAAGATTTTCTTACACTTGATAATTACTTGTGATGATCTTGATTTCTTATTAGATTTCCTTTTTATCTTATTTCCTTTTAGTTCATCAAACAATTACGAAAGCAATAGCACATAAAACAATGGGCACCAGATATAGGCACACAGCCAGGGAAAAACCCCTCTCTAGGGGAAAACCCAGCCAATAATTCTTCCTTCATTAGTTTTCCTGAGATAATCGAAGACTCTAGATGATCCTATTTAGTTTGACACAAACTTTCCTCCGCACCAAGTCTGCCTTCTTCTTCCGTTGTAGATGATCCTATTTAACCTGACAGCAGCAGCACTTTCTTGGACCTAGTAACTTCAACTTTGCTTTGGAGACTTTGATCTAGGCTAAAAGACTAATCTCGACTTAGGAACTTCGATCTTGGCCAAAAACAAGTTCTTGAGGCAGCAATACCCAACAATAGCAACTTCAACCTATACTTGTTCTAGCAACAACAACATGCAGCAATTGGCAGCGGCATCAACAAGAGAACTTTGATCTTCCAATCTAGGGCACGAGAGAGAGAAAGATGCATCAAAATTTCGATTTTCCTTTCTTCTTTCACCTTGACCAAACTTGCACTTCTTTAGTCCTCTTCCTTCACTTCGCACTTTTTCCGGCTTCCAAAGAGATATCGAACTTGCTTTAGATGTTCTCCTCCAAATGGATTCGAACTACTTCCTTTCTTCTTTCACCTTGACCAAACTTGCACTTCTTTAGTCCTCTTCCTTCACTTCGCACTTTTTCCGACTTCCAAAGAGATATTGAACTTGCTTGAGATGTTCTCCTCCAAATGGATTCGAACTACTTCTTTTATAGCCTTTAGGTGAGATCGAATAGCCCTCCTTGAGGCCGACTTGATCATCTTAAGGCCGATTTGGTGTGGAGGCAACATATTTCATTTTTTACTCAATACTAAACCTTTTTACTTGATTCAAAAGCCCAAGAAGGGTCTCTTTAAAAATACAATGACTCTATTAACTCAGAATAAATCCTAGAAGTCCTCAATGGGGACTTTGACCTAAAACATGATGACCCAAGCATGAAACCCATGCTTTAATAAGTTATAATAATAATAATAATATTTCTTTTCTTTATTCTTTTGACAAGTACATTACATGATGACTCAAATACATTAATGAAGACCGAAACTAGTTACATTTTCGAACACACCTTAGCTAGGGTTTACAAACTCTAGATCCTTCATTATCAAAATTTCCAAAAACCTGCCAACTTTCAAATTTGCAAGTTCTACAAGTGTTAGCTACAAACCCTAAAATTGTCATTTGCATGCCTTTCTATACTTGAGATGGAGCTCTTTGATTGTCTAACTTTGATTATACCACAGAAACTAAGTCTTTGTGTGCAAGGAAGGATCCAAGCACCTATCATACCGAATGTGTTTTTATCCTCAAGAGAGAGAGGACATGACCTCTTTATACAATAGGCCCTATAATACAACAAATGTCAATAATATATTTTAATGGAGTATAAGATTGTTAGCTTATATGTTATTACCTAAATGAGATTTCTTCATCTCCTAGAAGATATATCAATCTATGCAATATGATAGACTTCTAAGATTACAGATCTTTGAGATCATTCTTTTGATGATCTTAGGATTTATTAGTCACAAGAGAACTTGGAATGGACTTAAAATTTATATTTACCCCTAGTTCTTGAAATATGATAACAGAAGATTATACGTACCTCTTGTAGAGTGTGAGGAGTATCAACTTTACTTGTCCAACCTTATGATCCATTCACAGAGATCAACTACAGAAGCTTAGCCCTTCTAACAAATTTTCAATCTTCTTTCAACTCAAACCTGTTGGAAAATTCGAAGTGGCAGCTTATTAGATCAATTATCCTTAACATTAATATTTGCTTGTGAACTTACTTAGTCTTCTTTTGTTCTTTATTTAGATATTTATCATCAAACAAATATCAAGAACAGAAACAGTAACAACAGAGGACACAAAAATTAGGCTCTCGGCTAGGGGTAAACCCGGAAAAACTCTTTTCTTATAGAATCTGCTTCCAATGAGACAACAAAGACCCAATTCCAGACCAAGTCCTCCAAGTACCAAGTTAGCCCTTCCAACAAGTCCTTCCTTTGATTTGGCAACAACCAGCTTCAAACTGCAACTTTGACTTGCTAGCTTCAATATTGCTACTTCGGCCTGCAACTTTGGCATTGAAGCAGCTGCACAAACCCTAATCCAGCGTCCTCTTGAGACCTTCCTTGATGAAGACATCTTCTCCTAAGGTCAACAAGGTCAAGACAGAATATTCTTCCTTCTAGCAACAAGAAACAGCGCTTTGTCCTACTGTAACTTGGATCTGCGATTTCGGCCTCCTTGTACCTGCAGAAACCCTAGACTTTCGCACATGTGAGAGAGAGGGCCCAAAAACAAGTCTTCTCTGTTAGGATATTCCGACACATAGGAAATAGTTAAGTATAACTTGGTCTGGTATAGAGTTAGGTAAAGTGTGCTTCTTTACTATGTACTTTTGTAACTTACAATCCGACAGTCACGATATGTAGTGATCCGACAGTTCATTCTCTCCTCGGTATTACCGACATTTGATCCGTGGCTTAACACCCGATTGGTCCATGATTTCTATTTAAAGCGCATGGAGAGTCATTTGTAGGTTAATTGTTAGTGAGAGAAGCTTATGTAAATTTTCATTCTTTTATTAATAAATTGCCTGAAGTGGCCGCGTTGGCTCAGGCCGTGGATTGTTTCCCTCTTTGAGGGTTTTAACCACGTCAAAAATACTGGTGTATTGATCTGTGATCTGTTTGTGAGCAATGTCCTTTGGTGTTCTGTCTGAGGAACTTACCCTGTAAATTCCTACATGGTATCAGAGCTATTTGAGGACCGCGTCCGTTGGTGATCCAAATCTGAAGCCGGTAGAACTGCATCCGACTGCCATCTCCTAGATCCGTTGTTTTTCACTGCTTTCGGGCCGAGAGGCCTGCTCTGTTATTTTAAGAGCATCTGTTCCAGTGAGGAACCCCTTTCGCTTCACGCGAAAAGGTTTCTAGTAGCACTAGCTACGTCATTTTTAAGATCTGGAGGTATATAGTGTTTTTTTGCAGTTTCTAGTTATTTTTCTCTCTGTTTATTATTTCGGTTTATTTAGCTTCTTTTTTATTACCGGATCTATACCTTTCATTTCTGCATATGCTCTTTGCCCTGCGACTCTGTGCGATATGGGAAATCAGAAACAGAAAGGAAGGATTTTTCTCATGCGTATGCTCTTTTCCGCTGCGCTTTAGTGTGATCTCAAAAAATCAGAAACATTGAGGAAAATATTTAGTTTCCTGGTAAAGCTAACTTTAAGCCGTAAGGTTTATTTTTTTTGTATGTCCGTGTTGGGTTTTGTGTTTTTGTTTTGTAGGGAGAAAAACAGCTTTCTCAAGCAAGCACGCAATCCAAAGCTTCAGTGACCAAAAAAAAAACAAAGCCCCCCCCCTCTCTCTCTCTCTCAAACTTTTTGTTTAGCTCACTTGGTTCAAAGCTAATTTATGAGAGTAGAGGTCTTGGGTTCAAATCTCCTTTTTGTTGGAAAATGGGCGTTTTTTTTCATTTCCACACATTCCCGCACTTCGTCGGCGCCTTCATCAACTTTTCTTCAAAAAGCCATCACTTCTTCATCCGGAAGCCGTTTTCAGAGCCTTTTTTTTTTAACCAGCGTAATTTTTCAAGATCTTTCCATTGGAACACTTAGTTTCAGCATATATAGCTTCAGTTTCTGTTAAAATGGAAAGTCCATGCCAAGTTATTCTTGATAGCACCAACTACTTCCAATGGTGGTCCTACATTGTGGATTTACTTAGAAGTAACAGTCTTCTAATGGTATCTTGCAGAGATGGTGTTTTTTCCAGATGTGTACTCGGAAAACATCATCGGGACAGTTTTGAAAAACGTGCCTCTTGGCACGCCTCAGTCCCTTTGCAACTTGTGCATAGTGATTTATGTGGTCCACTTCAAGTTGTTTCATTCTCTGGCTACAAGTATTTCTTAACTTTCATTGATGATTTCTCTAGACACACTTGGTTATACTTCTTAAAACTCAAGAGTGAAGTATTTAACACGTTCTTGGCCTTTAAGGCCTTTGTTGAAAAACAATCTGGACATCAAATTCTTAAGGTAAGATCTAATAATGGCGGAGAATATGTTAACAACAAATTCATCAACTTTTGCACTGAGAATGGAATTGAAATGCAACATACTGTTCCATATACTCCACAACAAAATGGTGTAGTTGAAAGGAAGAATCGCACCTTAAAGGAAATGG
>APFE030429379.1:63694-176652 GCA_000404065.3 Pinus taeda | reverse complement strand
GCCGTGTTGGCTCAGGCCATGGACTGTTTCCCTCTTTGAGGGTTTTAACCACGTCAAAAATACTGGTGTATTGATCTATGATCTATTTGTGAGCGGTGTCCTTTGGTGTTCTGTCTGAGGAACTTACCCTGTAAATTCCTACATTCTCCTTCTTCTAGACCTTTGCTCTTCTTGTCTTCTTGCTTCCTAGCTACGGATCGATATTTTTCCTTGAGATCAGCCTTCTTGGTGAGTGAGTCACAAATGAGTTCGAATTGCTCCTTTATATAGCCTTTCCAATGGGTCAAATTCCCTCCTTTAGGCCGACTTGAAGCTTCCATGCCAACTTGGACTTTTGGAGTTTCTAGGACTTTCTAGACTAGAAAATAATTCATTTTCCAACCACATTTTGCCCGGAAGGGTCTTATAAATATGATTTTGACTCTTTGGACTCATGACAATAAATCCTAAGACCTAACAAACCCTAGAAACATGAAGAACATGCTTTTACCTTGAAGACCATCAATAAGAAGCATGAAACCCATTCTTTACTAATAATAACTTTTTCTTTCCTTCTTTTGTTTGTTACATATGATACATATTGAAATGAATACAATAATAGTTATGAAGACCGAAAATAGTTACATTTTCAACAATGGCTTCAGTCTTCAAACTAGAATGCGAATCACAACGATTACAACTCTTACTTTAGATAACAATCACATATTTCGAACTTTTCAGATCTTTCTTCAGACCTTGGACTTTCACTTGTGAAGACAAAACCTTGTCACCCTACAGTTCGACATTTAAACACCAATGTCCACAGAACCTTGGAATTCGAATTACTAACAATCTCATTGTAATTTCATAGATACTTCAAACCTATCACAGGAATATTCATAGGAAAGAGGAGGCTTGAGCCAAATTGAATTATGCCACAAATCGAACCTTACTCATCATCAAGTAGCTTGAATAAGGGGGTTGGATCATTGAGCAATACAGAGATGTAATTCAGAGTTTTGATCACAGAGATAAATTTGATGTTACAGGCAACTATTCAAGATAGGATTCTACAGGTCTCTCTGATATTTTCGGGCCCCTACAACTAGATTCTAGCCCCTATTGACTATCTACGATTATTGTTGTATAAGAATTCTCCTATCTCGTCCCATTGCTAGCTTCAAGGCAACTTGGTAAACTTGACAAATTTCATGAGATGACTAGATGAAAGTTAATGCAACTGGACCTCTACCTTTGGTTTATTGACTTTCAATTTACTGGCAGATTTTTGTGGATATATAGGTGGAAAATCTGTAGAAGTTTCTACGGAATGTATTACCAATGACATTTAAATATGACCTCCTCACAGATCTTTGAAGAGATACACCCACTCTGATAAACAATGAAGGATGGTCAATAGCATGAATACCCTGACCTAGCATGAATACTCCCTCTAAATAGATCAAAATATGTGATCAACCAAACACTCAATTTTCCTTTGTATCCTGGAGTTGCTTCTTAGCTTCTGTAAATCATGGCTATTTCAGATCTCCTTTTAGGCCATCTTTTGAGGCTTCGCGGCCTTTGTGCTATCAACTTTGAGGCTTGAACCTCCTTTTCGATCTCTTATGGCTCAGATTACATGAAGTAAGAGTGAGCCAATTCGAACCCTTGTCATAATCTTCGGTTTATCAACAAGTTTTAGACTTGTGTTCTCAGATTTGATCACAGAGTGTAGGATTTCAACTAGAGGGCAAAAGACATAGCAAGAGTAACTTCTTCCCCGGGATTGCTCTTTTACCATAGCTTTGAAACCATATTGAAATTCGATTGTAATGTAGAATTTATGATCTTGATAATTACTTGTGAGGAAATTATTGTTCTCCTTTAGCTTTTCTTAGTTATTCATCAAGTATTCATCAACTTAACCATTCAAGTACAAAAAATAAATATCATAGTGCACAAGGAACAAGAGACATCAAAAACTAGGCTAGAGGTCAGGGCAAAAACCCACAAGGGGAAAACCCAACAATCCTTTCCTTATAAAATCTTCATCAACGAGAGAAATCCAAGTCACATCTTAACCTAACTAGTAGACCAATCATCCAAGTGCCAAGTTAGCCCTCCATCATCAATCTTCACGAAATTTTGTCCATAAATTGCTTAGGTTTATGTCCATAAGACGCCACTTGTCTATCTTTTATACTGCTTCAGAAATTTCTTGTAATACTGCCTCAGTATATGAACTATGCCTTTGCCACAGGAATGTTATGCGAGCCACTTCAAAAGTGTTCTCTTTCTCCCGAGGATGTGTCACACGAAATCCCTCAGATATGTCATGTGAATTGCTTCAGATATGCTTCAGATATGGTACACGAGTTGCCCGAGGAATCGAGCTTTGGAGGAGGACGAATGGGTGTATAAGTAGCCTTTTGTCCATGCGAAAGGGTGCCTCTTTTGAATAGGCCAACTTCGCAGATGGACTTTGACCAAAAAGACACATAATTTTCTTTTCTTTTGAAAATGTCCAAATGGGACACGATGAAATTCTTTTTCGACTTCTTTACAAAAACATAATGATAATATTATGAAGACCGAAACTACTTACAATTTCAACACTAGAAACACCTGATAGGGTTGTTGACCAAATCATCCCTAATATAACTAAGGTAACTTGTTTTTAGGTCCTAATCTAGTTAGACATTTGAAAGTGATTTTTGTGTTAAGTATTCTCGTGCCCCAAACATTAGATATGGTCCACTATGATGCTTTGATGGTTTCAATCCCTAATGACTATGATCTCACTTGATCTTGAGAAGCTTTTGTCAGATGTTATCGCAGCAGCAGAGACCCCTTGAGATGGGCTTGATCTTCTTCAGTAGCACTCCAGAGCTTGTTGTACCCCATTCTGAGAGCAGTTAAAACTTTCATGATGCACCATTGCCCCTCCAAAGACGACCGTTTGACTATGAAATGATTCCACATGGTACTTGACCACCATATATACCCCCAAATGTTGAAACGTTGAGACAATGAGGTTGGGCATTAGACTACTTGATGATGTGCCCCGATGGATCCAAGACGCCCCCAAGCTGGCCTTTACACTGTTTGATGAACATTGCTTTCTCTGGAGCCCATATGATGGTTGGTTATCATTGAGATAATTTGGGAGGTCTTCCACATCACCATTAGACCCCAATGCTTGCATATTATGATGCCACGTCATAATTTGGATGATGTCATAGTTGAGGAGCCACTTTATAGAGACACACCCATGCACTTTAAGCTTTTTATGTAGCGAGGAGCATGCATGATCCATTTTGTCACTGGCTTGAGGCACCTTGAGCATTTATGGAGGCTGATGATGCTTTTGGAACAGGAAAGCTGTTGAGAATGCCAGAAGATGTTTCCAGAAAGAAAACTTGCATGAAGCACTTGATTGCTGCCAAATCATGGCAAGGACTAAAACACTTTAAAACTATATGAACCAGCATGCCTTTACAAACTGTGTCGATTAAGCTCTTATCATATGAACTGGGATCTGCTAATCAAAGTGAATAATGCGCTCAGTGTATTAGCATGAGACTATATCCAACAGTAAGGCACATGACAAATCTTATTGCTAAGTATTGTGTCTCCCCCTCTAAGAATCGGATATGGTAAAATAGCATCTAAAGATCAATCAAAAGAGAAGTGTAAAATTTTGTTTACTGTCTACTGGAAGTCTAATATTCCAAAGTTAAAAGAACATTCCATACTTGGCACAATAACAACAATTTGACTCCACAAGATGCTGTCATTCTGTTTTATTTTTCAAAGCACTCAAGATGAAGAGTTTCCCCATCTGAATGAAGATTTGATTAATGACAACATATGTACCGCATAAACCATCAATATAAAGCACATTGTTTATTAAGGATCACTACTGATTGTCCATGACAGCTGGGTCCCATTATGTAGCGGCAGATTGTGGGGAGACCACCGAGGAGGCCGACATGAAAAAAAAAGACCGTGGATCATTGCACAGCAATCTCAAGGACGCAGAGAGCAAATGCAGATCACAATATTCTGGATCATTGCGAAGCAATCTCGAGGAGGATACAACCTTGGAGTAAGCTGAAAACCCAACGAAGAAATATTCAAATTGCAGTTAGATCTGAAAAAATCTAATGCAAACAATTATAACCCAGGTGAAATGGTTGAATGGAATCAAATTCATTTACAAAGGACATAAAGTCCAACATTTATCAGTAATGACCTGTTGAGTTAAATTGGCAACTAGGGCCAAACTCCATGTGGGTCGGCTTATTTATGGCAGCTGATATTTTTATTGGATCCCTCTCGTCGAGAGGTGTAGGATTGATCCAAAGATCATCCGATTCTGATAAGTATTTATGGAGATATGAATTTATTTTATTTATATAATTATTATCAAGCCGACCAGCGCTTATGTAGGCTCAGAAGCCCAATAGACGTGACTATTCATCATCCACGTTTTAGTATAAATTGGTGAGGATTTGAAGTCATTTCACATATGTATTCTTGAGGTGATCTCCTCTCCACGTCTTGGGTTTTTAGAGTAGGAGAGAACAAAAGAATACGTTGGCCTAGAAGAAGCCCTAGCTGCAAGATGATGCCCTAGCCGCAGGATGATCTACGCAGCAAACAGAGACACCTATATGCTGTCTAAGGAGATTCATACGCTGTCCAAAGTTGCAGTCTAGGAGGGTTCTTTATGCAGCTATAGGAGGCTCTTATACGCAGTAAAGGGGAGGCCTTGCCACTGTCCTCCACAATCCTAAGTGCCCTAACTGCAGGCCTGACCTGTTGCTCTTGAAGAGCCCTCATTCACAGTCCAACAAGGAGTAATCTGGCCACAGTCAAGCCATGCCCTAGCCGCAGTCAAGGGAGCTCCTATACACAGTGAACGTGGTTAAGGAGAGGCCTAATCTACGCTGTCTAGGAAGCTTCTACAATGCAGCTAGGAAAGGTTTTATCGCAGTTAAAGGAAACCAGAAAAGACCCTAACCGCAGGTCTAGAAGAGACCTTAACCACAGCATCAAGAGACCTAATTGACAGCCACCATTCGCAGTATTATTTGTTGTCATGAATCCGCATAAGAAGCGGCCATAATCAGCAACATATAAAGACCTAAGACGCAGAAAGAAGAGTGGACTTATGCCTCAGCAAAAGGAACTATCTCAAGGTTAGAGTCACATACCTGTAGCTGACAGCATGAACTGTGTTGGGCATGTTCAAGATCTCAGTGTGCTGGACAGAAGTATCCACTGTAAAGAGGAGCCTAAATCTGGTTGCTTTATGAATGATGCACAGGCAGAGCATGTAAATGAATGGTGCACATGCAGCATGATAATGAATGATACACATTAGCAAGGGCAGCATGATGATCATGGACTTAATGGGCAGCATGATGATGGATAGGATCATGAGCATGGGCAGCATGATCATGGACAACTTGATGTTGAGAACAGCTCAATGATACTTGGATGCAGCACTACATAATGAATTGGCAGCATCAAGAAGCAGCACAACACATGGGCAGCATGATGTATGAGGTCATGGACAACATGATGTGTGGGCAGCACTATGATCACGAGCAGCATGATGATACAGCATGATGGTGTTACACGGTCAGGTGCAGCAAATGGACGAGATGCAGAACGATGATAGGTGAAGGAGTCACCTTGAGAATCAGTTGAAGCAGAATGTCTTCAACTGATCTCATCATGATACGAAATGATCTATGCTAGATCTAGACAAGTCAAAGTATTGACTTCTGTTGTAAATGTACTCTCTCTCTCTCTTTCTCTGCTGAACTTTGAAGATAAAAGAAGATTTGATCAAAGGGTTTCCCCACACATTGTGGGGTTTGTCCCTGGCTCGCGCCATATCTTGTGTCCTCTTGTCTTGGCTTGTCTTCTGTGTTTTGTATTTATGTTCTATCTGCAGTTTATCGTAATGCTGATGTGATTGCTAACTGTGAAAATTTAAATAAATTGCTCTAGCATAGAACATACCTAAACTTAACAATGGGCAGCTCAAACGATAAGAAAATTTAAGACACTATGAAGTCACAACGCTTCTTGTCAGCGCTTCGGAGATAGAGGTATGAAATTTTTTCAGTTCAATTTGGGCCATTGCTTGCAATATATTTCACATCGAGGAAATAATGGGAATTAAGCTTCTACATAACCATAATGATTCCTGTACATATTGACAGAGAATAAGAAGATGACCTCTTTGTGTCGAAGTCATTCAATGCATTTGGAGGTTGTGATACTTTTGAGGAAACAGAGGAATTTTAAAAAATTGAAAATGATCAAAATTTGTAATGAAGTCCTTGATATTTTAAAAAGAATGAAAATGACCAAAGTTTGTAATGAAGTCCTAATGCAAGTTAAGAGTTTATTGATGTAAAGAGTCAAAGTCATATGAACATCACAGTCAAGTCTTTATTGATGTAAAGAGTCAAAGACAAAATCAGATTGAATGTCTAATTAAGTCACGTAAATGTCAAAGCATGTTAAAATTGAGAAAAATCAAGTCAACGTTTCAATTGTGTCATGACTCATACCATGACAGTGGTACATTGATTAATTTTGTGAGGCCAAGGTCATGGGTTGTTATGTTGGACCTTAATATCACCCCAACAAAAAATAGTTATGCACATATAGAAAGATAACGATAGATCAAGAATGAAGAAGATGCAAACTCCATATGACATGTCAATGATAAAAAAAGAACACAGGCTCAAGATACTCTTGGACATCAAAAAAAAATGCAATGATGAGTTGGCAATAAAGAAATAGAATGAGGCAACAAGAGAAAGATGAAAGAAGAAGACAAATAGGCAAGCTAACAAAAAAGACAAATGCCAAATGAAACAGATGAAAGAAAGAAAGAAAGGGAATATCAAAGTGAAATTATGCAAGGATATATCATCAGTCAAATGGCAAAGCAAAATCAAGCTAGAAAAATGAAGCAACTGTTAGAAAATCAAAGGTAAAGAGATTTTGTTACTTGGTAATTAGTGTGAGAGTTAATCATCTTTCTTTTGTTATTTATTGTTTCTTCTTCATCGAGCAATTACACAAACTATTCTTCCAAGATAACAAAGAAGTAAGAGACAGAAAATTAGGCTTTCAAGCCAGGGAAAAACCCCTAAAAAGGGGAAATCCCAATAATCCTCTTCTTATTGGATCAATTCAAAATGAGATATCCAACCCAAGATCAAAGACTCTTTCAAAAGTTCCAGGTCAGCCCTCCTCTCCAAGTCAAAGTCAATGGTAGTCAACTGTAAACAATTCAGAATTTCGGTCTGGTTTCAAAAGTCAAGATTCTTGGCTCAGATATAGACTTCAAACAACTTCAAACTTCGGTCCTGTTGCAATCTTCAGGCAGCTTCAGAATCTCGGCCCTGTCACAAACTGCAGAATACTTCACCTTTTTCGGCCATGTCACAGAACTACAGAGAATTCGCATGTGTGAGATGCAAGGTACAGAAATACGGTCTTCCTCTGTTTCTTGACTTCTTACTCCTGAAAAACTCGACCTAATTGTCTTCCTTCTGTTGCAGAGATCGAATTGCTTATGTTGCACTTATCCATCTCGCTTTAGTAGGGTCTATAAATAGCTGTCCAAGAGGCATCCAATAGCCACACAGGCCGACATGCTGGGACAGGGGCCAACCTAAACTTTTGACTGTCTTTAATTGATCAAAATAAAAATATTTTTCTATCTTTTCAAATGTCAAATGACATGTTTCAAATACATGTTGTTTTGACTCCTTTTGACTTCTAAAGCGTGAAGAACATGCTTAATCAAGAATAAAATAAAAAATAAATTCAATAATAATTTTTCTCTTATTATGAAGACCGACACTAGTTACATTTTTCCAGCACTCCCTCTTAACTAGGGAGGTATTCATAATGACCCAACAGGTCTAGCTCAAGTTGAAACATTCACATAAGAAGGGATCCAAATTGATAAAAATCAATGATGATATTATCAACATAGCCAGCATTGTCACCTTACCAAGGCCTTGACAAGTACACTCTCTCTCCACAAGATCATGGCACAATGCTGGGAGGCATTCCATGGGACACCACACCGCCTCTCCGAGGTACGTACTCCACCTAGGATACCCAGAGTATGTCCTCCACTAGACCATTTCCCTCGAGGAAATGTCTGACCACTAGACCATTCTTTATTCAAGTCCATGTACTTGACTTACAATTTCCATCCTAATCCATCATAGTACATGACTCAAGAATGTATGTCCAAGATACTTATCCAATCCACCATTCTCCTTATCCATGTCCATGTACTTGACTTAGGATATCAATCCTAATCCGTTATAGTACCTCACAAAAAGAGAAACAGTGTCCAATCTTACTCCCTCTCAACCTGAGAGGAGAAATCCATGCTCCCTCCCTCTCAAACAGGGAAAGTGCATCAACAAGCCTCAGCTTGTGTCAGAAGTATTCATACTTCCCTTACAACAGCTACCTGTTATAGTTGTAGCTTCCTCAACCAGCCCTCTTATCACTGAGTTTCCCCATCTTGCAACTTCTTGAATTAGCGCTCTAAATCTGCCTCCTAACAGTTGATTATCCTACACTTGATGTCTTCACCTACTGCATCATGTACTATGTCCAACACTACTTCCTGCCTTGAAGATAGTCCATCACACAGTTCCTTCATCTGACTGATTATCACAGTACAAGGTTAGGCAATCTATTGTTCATTCAACTTTGAACACAACTTGGCTGACCTTTCCAATCAGTCTCTATCAGTCAACTTAGCTCCATAGACTCAAATAATTATGCCCTCTAGCTGCTTCTCGTGTTCCTCCAAGATAGCCAACTCTCAGGTAATTCACCAAACTGCCCTCTAGCATAGATAAGGCTGCTCTACTATTTCTGTTCTAAGGGTCTTTCAAAATTAGCCCTTCTATCAGTGATTTCCCAATCATGAAATCCTTGAACTAGGACATCATCAAATCTGCCCTTGACCTTAGGGTTTCTACACACCGCCTTCTTACTGTCCTCTTTGCTGTTCCAAATTGACAGCTCTTAAAGTTCCAAAATCTGCCTTTTTAACAGTGACAAATCTGCTCCTTGTTCACTGTCCTATGGCACACAACAACTAGTCCTCTTGACAGACTTCTAGGCTGCTTTAAGATCAGTCCATAGGACACAACAACAAATCCCTCCAACAATGATAAGACGCCTTCTTTATCACCGTCCTTGGGCATCAACGAGCTGTTGTTCATTACCTATGATCAGACCTTATATCACTCCCATCTCCTTGCAAATGTCAACATAAAAGACAAGTCAACTTACTTTTCACAGCTTCTAAAAATACTTTGGTTCTGAGCACTTTATTCCTGAGATTCTCGACGCTCTTTTAGGGCTTCTGCAGCTGTTTCAGGACAGCCCTAACTTGGCCTTGACAAATCTCCCATAGCCAGCAGTTACCCGTCTTCAAGACCCTTCAGATCTGTGCACTATCATAAGACAACTTGGCCCTCATACCAGCTCTTTAATACGTCTTTGTTCTGCTGATTAAAGGAACTCGGCCTTCCCAAGTGCACAAGACCTAACTCGGTCCAAATCACAGAGATACTGCACTGTTATATGAATAGAAAACTGGCCCAGAACCACAAAAAGAAATTCAGCTAGCAGCCCTCCAAACTTAGTTTAGACATATCATAGAAGAAAAGGCATGTAATTCATCTTCCTTCACTTCCTAACTAGTTTCCTCTTGGACTGCGGCTACCAAAGACTTGGTCTATTCACTTGAACAAATTGCACTTGGATGGTGTTTGTAAACTAAGTTGTCTACTCCTACCTCTTTCCACTAATTCTAATGGGGGAGTTAGCTATCCTTCTAAACATGTTTTCAAGTTTCATTTACACGTGCTAGACTATCTTCTAAGTTTATGTTACAACCCTGGTGCATGATACACCAGTCATCTACATGATCTCTCAATAGTAAAGATCTCTAGGATCTTCCTTCTGCTTCTTTGAAAGTTCTTCATCCTCAGCTGTTAATGCTTCAGACCTTTCCTTCCTTTTATTGTTCTTAGGGTTCTTAGGACAATCTGCTTTGTAGCGTCCATATTCATGACAACCAAAGTACTGGACTTTGGACGTCTCTATTTTTGTTTTTCTTCTTCTTATAAAAATTCTTCTTTGATTTAGTTGCAGAGCCCTGAGAAGCTTCATTGACAGGTTGAGAGTTGCTTCTAGCCTTTCTTCTGGATTCTTCTATTGAACATTGAACCCATAATTTTTCAAATGATGGAGCTTCTTTTCTTGCACTGATACTACTTGCAAAACCATCCCACTCTTTAGGCAAGGCATTGATTGCCACTTTAATTAATTCTGAATCAGATATTTTCCCACCAGCTTCTTGAAGTTGATCTTTAATTTTTGATAGCTTCAGGAAATAAGAAGCTACAGTGTCTCTTTTGACATTTTTGATTGATATAGTTGAGTTCTCAAGGCTATTATGTGACTTCTTGTACTGATGGAGTATAATTTCACCAAAGTATCATAGAATTCTTATAGATGTAGATAATTCTGATACAAAAGTGTTAACGTGGTCTTTTATAGACTCAAAGAGAATTCTTTGAGCCTTAATCTCCCCTTTTTCATATTTTTCCATTTCCTGGACATTATTTTCATTTAGAGTTGGAACCTTTCCTTGAACGAATTTCCTGACATCATTCTCTCTAAGGACTAAGTCAATTCTCTTTTTCCATCCCTTGAAGATGGATGGTCCTTGTAGCTTATTAAGTTATTACTCTCCTTGCATAAAATAGCCATTTAACTAGAGACATGTAGGATTGGAAGAGAGCTGCTACTGAACTGTTCAATTAGAGATGTCTTCAAATATAGTTGCTCCAAAGGTGACCTTCTATCTTCTGTCTAGTAATAGTGTCTCCTCTTCACCTTAGCTCTGAAACCGTGTTAGAAAATCAAAGGTAAGGAGATCTTCTTACTTGGAAATTACTTGTGAGAGTTAATCTTCTTTCTTTTTCTATTTATTGTTTCTTCTTCATCAAGCAATTACACAAACTATTCTTCCAAGATCACAAAGAAGTAAGAGACACAGACATTTAGGCTTTCAAGCCAGGGGAAAACCTAACAATCCTCTACTTATTGAATCAATTCAAAATGAGATATCCAACCCAAGATCAAAAACTCTTTCAAAAGTTCAAGGTCAGCCTTCTTCTCCTAGTCAAAGTCAATGGTAGTCAACTGTAAACAATTCAAAATTTCGGTTTGGTTTCAACTGTCAAGATTCTTGGCTCAGATATAGACTTCAAACAACTTCAAACTTCGGTCCTGTTGTAAAATTCAAGCAACTTCAGAATATCGGGCCTGTCACAAAACTACAGAGAATTCGCACATGTGAGAGGCAAGGTACAGAAATTTGGTCTTCCTTTGTTTCTTGCCTTCTTCTTGTTGGAAAAGTAACTAGATTCGGTCTTCATATTTATCTTTGCACTTGCATCAATTTGTATTTTAAGTAAAAGAAGAAAAAGAATTTTATTAAGCATGGGTTTCATGCTCAAGTGTATGTCAAGCATGTTCTTCATGCTCCTAGGGTTTAATGAGTCAAAAGAGTCTTTGTCATATGTATAAGACCCATTTGGGCAATTTGTAACAAGAAAGAAAAATTATTTTTGAGTCTATAAAGTCATTTTTGTCTCCCAAGACCAAGTCGGCCCTGCCAGAGAAAGTCGGCCTAGAAGAGGCCTATTTGACCCCTTGAGAAGGGTACATATTGGAAAAGACTTTGACCTATTTGGAGACACAAGTATTCGATCTCTGCACCAAGAAAGGATGAAAGAAGAATGAAGGACAAGGAGGAACAATTCAACAAGAAGAAGGAAAATTTGAATTTTGATTATTCTCTCTCACACGTGCGAAGATCCTAGGGTTTATGCAGTTGTTGCAGGGCCGAAGATTGCAGGCCGAATTGCAGACCTAAAGTTGCAGGACTAAACTTTTGAACGAAGCAAATTTTAAAGAGTTTGACATTGGTTGACTTTGGTAGACTTTAACTTGTTTGGAACAAATCTCATTGGAGGGCTAACTTGGTGCTTGGAATGGATCTTGACTTTGGTCTTTGGGTCTTGAAGGTCTCATTTTGATATGATTCTATAAGAAGAGGATTGTTTGGCTTTTCCCCAGTTGTGGGGTTTTGCCCTAGCTTGGAGCCTATATCTTGTGTTTTTTGTGTCTTGGTGATCTTCATGTTTTGGTAATTGCCTGATGAAGATGTAAAAACTAAATAATAAAAGGCCAACAAATATCACCAGTAATTATCAAGTAAAGAAAATCAACATTAATATGCAAAGATGTAATATTCCAAATAGAAATTTAACAGAGATAATCAAAGACATGCACAGAAATAACAACACAATGAATTTCAGCAAACACCCATGAACAGAGAAATGCCCCCGAACACCCAAAATGGCCAATTTTATTATAAATGAACTGCAGGAGTATAATAAAATTGGAAGGAGTGCACCTGGGCTTGCTCAAGGCAAGCTACAAGCCCCAGGTGATCAATCTCGCAACGCCCAACTGCTGCAATAGTTTGTCCCTCCAGAAATCTGCATTGACCTAGTTTTTCTGCACTGGTGGCTTATTTGGCACCTTGATTTGGCCCCTCAAAACTGCCTAGAAAATTCTGTAAATTTGGAAATGTGATCCTTGTCAAAAACCCAGAAAGGGTTTTGGAAAATTCCTATGTTACCGGATCCGTCAGCCTTGGAGGATGGATTCGCGGATCCCCGAACCTGGATTCGCTTGGATCCGCCTAAGAACCCATATGAGAATGTTTTCTTCACCATAATGTGCACCCCGAAATTCAAATTGCGCTTCCCACAATTTGGGATTTTTACAATACAAAAATACACATATTCACTGAATTAATTTTCTATTAATATTCATTAAATTAATTCCTAACTTTGGGTCCCTTTGGTCACGGGAGAAGTTCATATTCGCTGAATTAATACTCTATTAATATTTGTTAAATTAATACTCTGTTAACGGGAGAAGTTCATATTCGCTAAATTAATAATCTATTAATATTTGTTGAATTAATACGCTGTTAATATTCGTTGAAACATTGTAACAATATTTTTTTTTCACAAGCGGCTGCTCCTCTGTTGCGCGCCCGAGCCTCCCTGCGTTCACTGCGTCTGCCTGGGAGTAGGCCTCTGGCCATGGCCCCCTCGGATCCGCCTCTGGAGGGGGTCGACTCTCAGCGAGCTTTCTCCGAACTGGTGAAATCCCTACCTCCGCAACCTCCCAGGCCCGCCTTAACAAGATTTGCCAAGAAGCTAGATGTGCTTCAAGAAGTTCAGCTGCCTCCGGTCTTGCCACGCATGGCGGCTTTGTCTCTCGCTAACGTATCATAGGACAATTCACAGGCCTCTGGCCTTCTCTTAGAACTGTACAAAGATGGGTCGAAAGAAACTGGGCCGATAAGATCTAAGGGAAAATCTCCATCAGGTTCTGTGGGAAAGGGTACTTCACTTTCCACTTTGAATCCAAAGAGGATAAGGACTTAATCTTCAGAAACGAGCCCTATTTTATGGACTCCAGGGGCCTCTACCTCAACAAATGGACTCTAGACTTTGATCCTGAATTGGACGTTCCCAGTGTTGTCCCAGTATGGGTCCGTCTCCCTCACCTCCCCCTCCATTGCTGGGGAGATGAGTCTGTCCGTGCCATCGGGAATGCAGTGGGCAAATACATCAATCGTAGTGAGCCAAAAGATAACATGCAGGCCTGCGCAAGGATCTGTGTCGAAGTGGATCTTGGCAAAGGTCTACCAGAAGCAATAAAACTGAAAGTGGACGAATGGAGCCATATCCAGCAGCTGGATTATGAGCAGATACCTTTTAAATGCAAGGTATGCCACGAATATGGACACTTCGCCAATAGATGCTCTAAACTCGTTGATGCAGAAAGCGGTGACCAAGAGGACCAATGGGAATCGGTCAAAATGAAGAAGTCTGCCCCTCCTCCGAAACCCTCCCAGGAATCTGTTCCTCCAGCTCCCTCTGCTTCTCGACCATCCTCATCCTCCCTTCCTTCATCTGTCCACCCCTCTCCTGATCCTCCGATCCCCTGTTCCGCTAACCCCTTCCTAGTCTTATCCTCCCTTGATCCATCCTCTATGGATCCTCCTCAGCCCCCCCTGAACCTTTCCGAGTCCTCTGATCCCCCTCCCTTTCTGATCTCCTCTTCACAAGCTTCTCTAAAGCCCTCCTTTCCTAGACATACCAAAAGCAGCACTAAAGAACATGGAACTGCCAGCGACACCCACAAGAAACTTGGACCAGGCAGAAAATCAACTAAGCAACATAGGGACGAGAACGCTCAGAAAGATATAGCCATGGGAACTCAAACCCCAATAGAGTCTTTCATTCAGGGACATCAAGAAAAAGAAACAAATCACAAAGAGCAAGGGAGGCAAGCACCTCTCCGCACGCCAAGTATCCAATGATGAAAATACTGTCTTGGAACAGTAGGGGGTTAGGGCACCCCTCCAAAATCTCCGCCCTCAGAGATTTAATCCACAGTGAAAAGCTAGAAATATTACTGATTCAGGAAACAAAACAGGATCAGCAAGCAATGAGAAGCATTATAGACCAACATAATCAATACAAAGGGTGTGTAAGCGATGCAATAGGAGCTTCGGGAGGCATAGCCACCCTCTGGGATCACAACAAGTGGAACTGCGTCTCAGTAAACCTACAGCAGCATTGGATCAGAACAATGTTCGATAGCAGAACGAATAACCAAAATGTAATCATCTACAACGTGTATGTGCCCAATCATTACAGAGAAAAGGAAACATGTTGGGGCGAACTTCAGGCTAGTATCGATGGTGAGCCAAACTCAAATATCATAGTGGCAGGTGACTTCAATCTCATACTGCATGCTAATGAAAAAAGGGGCGGCACCTTTTCTCCAGATCCCTTCAGAGGCCGGCTGGAGGCTATCATTCAAGACCACGATCTAGTGGACGTGGCCCCAAAGAATCGTAGGTACACTTGGAGCAACCACAGACTTGGCTTGGGCAACATTATGGAACGACTGGACAGGTTTCTTATCAACATCTCTTTCCTTTCCTCTTTCTATGTTGGATATACCATTGTTCTCTCCTCATCTGCCTCTGATCATTATCCCATTACCCTCACGCTGGAATCTCATTGCCCCCTTGGGCCCATTCCATTTAAATATAGCCCTCTGTGGAATGAGATTCCTGCTGTTAGAGAAATAGTCCAGAGAACGTGGAATCAGCATGTAGAAGGGTCGCCAGGTTTCATTTGGGAGACCAAGCAAAGAAAAGTCAAGCAGGCTGTCAAAGAATGGGCAAGAGTTAATTACAAGGAACTTGAGGAGACCAAAAAGAAAGTTAAGGGTGATCTAGAGAAAATCCAGAGAATGATAGAAGAACAAGGACTCTCCCAGCAGAGTATGGAACAAGAAAGGAACCTATACTCTCAACTGAGTCATATAAGTAGGGAAGAAGAATCCAAATGGCGGCTAAAATCCAGGCAACTCTGGCTCCAAGAAGGAGATAAAAATACCGCATTTTTTCATAAGCAGGCCACAGCTCGAAAACTCAGGAACAATGTTTGTTCAATCTTGGATAAGGAAGGCAATCAGCAAAACACTCAAGAGGCCATTAGAAACGCTGCCACAGAATTCTATAGAGATCTGCTTACTGAAACCAAAGGAGAAGAGGATTATGATGATCTTCTTCAACACCTCCCTAAAGGTCTCACCAAGGACATGAATGATAGCCTGAATAAAGAAATCGAAGAGGAGGAAATAAGAAGTGCGATTTGGACTCTGAATCCTGATAAGGCGCCCGGGCCTGACGGATTCCCCATATGTTTCTACAAGGCATTCTGGGGTTTAATCAAAAAGGATCTAATCAAGATGATCAGGTGGATTCAGCGGAAGGGCAAGATAGGCGGTTATACTAATGCAACATTCCTTGCCCTCATCCCTAAAGAAAATCGACCTTCTTCTTTCTCTCGGTTTAGGCCCATATCCCTCTGCAATTCCTCTTATAAAATCTTGTCCAAAATCCTAGCATCTCGACTCAAACCCCTGCTTCCCTCATTGATTTCTGAAAATCAAGGAGGGTTCTTGCCCAACAGACAAATTACTGACTCTATTCTACTTGTGCAGGAAGCCATTCACTCGAGTCTATCTAGGAAGGAGAAAGGATTCGTTCTCAAACCTGACCTGGCCAACACATTTGATAGAGTTAGACACTCCTTCCTCTTTGCTGTTTTAAAGAAGATGGGTTTTGAGTCGCCCTTCCTCAGTCTTATCTCTGCTTGCATCTTTGGACCCTGGATCTCCCCCCTCGTCAATGGAAGGCCGGGTGATGCCTTTCAATCTTCTAGGGGTCTCAGACAGGGTTGCCCCCTCTCCCCTTATCTCTTCATTCTCATGGCGGAATCCTTCAGCTAAGCTCTGAACCACAACAGAAGAGTGGGTCTCATTTCAGGCATAAAATTTGGAAATGGAGTTAAGAATATCAACCACTCACAGTTCGCGGACGACACCTTGCTCATTGGAGGAGCCTCCACCACCATAGCACGAAGGTTCAAGTCTCTTCTTGACAAATTTATGGAGTACTCCGCAGGTCTGATCAACCAGCAAAAAAGTTATATCTATGGATGGAACGCTTCTAATCAGGTCATTCACAACATTGCAAATATCTTTGGAGTCCCTTACAATCTAGACTGGACTCATTTCTCTTACCTGGGCATGCCAGTGAGCCTAGGACCTTTGAAAGCAGGAACCTGGGACAACATCATTGACAAGATGAAGAGGAAATTTCAGCAATGGGGTTCAATGTGGCTCAACCCAGCAGGTCGTCTCACCCTTCTGAAATCAGGTATTTCCTCTCTTCCCCTCTATCGCTTTTCTCTCTTTCAAGCCCCTGCCTCTTTCCTTCACAAAATGGATGTTGTCCTACGACATTTTCTCTGGCAAGGGGGGAAAAACGACAAGAAGAAATTCAACCTTGTCAGTTGGAAACAAGTCATTCAGGCACAGGACAGAGGGGGTCTCGGTGTTAGGTCACCCACTTTCACTAATCTTGCATTCAGAGGGAAGATAGTTTGGAGGCTCATCACTGGTCCTCCGACGTGGTGGAAACAGGTCCTGGAAAGCAAATATCTGAACTTCCCCATGCAGCAGCTTCTAGACTCTGATATCCCCAATAGGGACTCCTCAAAAATTTGGTGAATGTGCAAAAAAGCTATTCCTATGATGACTTAGAATATTTCCAAAGTCCCTAGGGGAGGATCTAGCATAAACATTGGGGCTGATAAAATCTTGGGACAGCAGCCAATAAACATGCATAACAAAGCTATTCCTATTTTGACTTTCCTCAACAACAGAGGGATTTTTTATCTTGATCAAATCTCAAGATGGGATCCTTTGTCTCACATTTGGCTTGGATGGACGTTCCCTGCTATCCCTGGTGATATTAATTACAGCTTATCCGCTCTTTTGTCTCTGCTCCATGGTAAAGCACCTATCAAAAAAAACGAGAGGGACGGCTTCCATTGGGATCCCTTAGGGTCGGATTACTCTATTCAAGAAGGACATAAGCATATCAGCTACAGCACCTTCCACATGCCATTATGGAATCAATGGAGAATCGTTTGGAAATTTGAGGCGCTGCCTAAAAACAAATTCTTTACATGGACCCTTCTAAAAGGGAAAATCTTAACAGCAGAGAACCTGCAAAAGAGGGGTATTAATGGACCATCTCGCTGCCCCAATTGTTGTGGCGCTGAAGAAACCATGCATCATCTTTTTGTCGACTGTACCTATGCTATGGACTGTTGGAAAAACTTAGACCTCGTTGACAAGTTACATGGACTTCCCAACAAACAATAGGGGAAGTGATCCTTGCCTGGAAAAAGAGCTGTCCCTGGGGAAATAAGGGAAGCAACCTAGTGAAGAGAGTATGGAATACCCTCCCCTACACCATGCTGTGGAGTATCTGGCTAGCAAGAAACCGAAGAATTTTTAAGGATAAAAATATGGCTTCAAGAATTGTTAGCAACAAGGCAAAGAATCTTACTCTCAAAACCATTTCAGTCAAAACCCATAGCAAAATCGATGTAACAAAATACAGCGTTGAGGAAAGAATCTTCATCAGTTATATCCTGGATAAAAACAACAGCATTCAGAAAGGTAAGACAGAGAAAGTCCAACGCAATCAGGAAATCCATCCATGGAAAATCAGGCTAAAAGAGGAGGAGTTTGCCAACTAGTTACAACACTGCAACAGCTACTACCTGTTCTTTGACGGAGCATCTAAGTCAAACCCAAGAATAGCTGGAGCAGGAGGCCTGATCCTTAACACTAATGGGGAATGCATTCTCTATTACGAATGGGGTCTTGGGAACTTATCCAACAATGGGGCAGAAGCGTTGGCTCTTTATCAGGGGTTAACGCAGCTCACAAGGCTTGGAATAAGAACAGCAAAGATTTTTGGAGACTCCTCGGTGGTCATAAGCCTTATGATCCATCAAAAAAAGTCTCCCAACATCCTCCTTTAGCAGGTCATCTAGAGATGCGAGCTCTTGAATCACACATTGGGCAACCTGCAGTACCATCACATTCTCCGTAAACTCAATAAGCATGCTGACCGGCACGCAAACAAGGCCTGTGAAAGGATTATGGGCAGCTTATGTTGCAACGTTGTGGTGAGTCATCAACCTCTGCCATGAACCGATTCTGCTCAACTTGCATCAATCCATTCTGTCCTGACACTAAGAAGTGGTCTCAACTCTTCTAGACATCCATCAATTACCTTAAATGCAACAGGATTTGGTGCAAACCCGATTTTCCCAAAGCTCTGTTCCTTTTACGTTCTATCTCTACCTTCTTTCGTCATACCCTTGCCTATATGAATTTTATGAAAAGTCTTCAAGTCATCTTTTGCCCCTATCCGAATCCCCTCTCTTCCCCTGAGGTCGACTTTCGGCCATCCTGCCCTTCTCATCGTTACCACTCAGCGCCTTATTCAGTTCTATTAGACCATTTGATTGTTATCTCGCCGAATTCTGGTGGTCGAGAGGTTTTATTTGTATCCATGTTTGTTAATCTTATCCAGCACAGGATCCTTCCCCTCCCTCACCAGCTCGATCATTGGTCCATAAGAGGCAACCAGGCTAAAGAGCTCAAAGCGGCCCTGAAATTTATGAAGAATATCTCCATCAGCGAAATCCCAAATCCCTCAAGCGCCAGTCATAAGGAATGTGAAGAAAAGCTGGAGGAATATACAGCACATCATCACAACCACATTAGCATAGATCAGAAATGATTTGTCAATGTCAATTTCTGTTGTTCCAATTTGTAAGAATTTACTCCTGTCGAGAATTTCTTAAAACAAGAACAAGCAGGATTAAGGAGAACTTTCTGCTATGTAACTCCTCTGATCCTGAATTTCTTCGGCATCAATTGTATTTCAGGAGACCTAACTCCCTCTTTTTTTTCAGAGATTAATATAGCAACCGAATTTGTTAAAAAAAAAAAAAAAATCGCTGAATAAATACCTAGCTTCAAGTCCATTCGCTCACAGAAGAAGTTATTTCCCAAATAATATTTGGCTTAATACCTGGCTGGTAAAATGGATTTGGTGGGTTGCTTGTAGCCACCATGGCGGGCACCCTCGCTTGGCCATCCTGTCACCAATGGAAAATATCAGTAATGTTAGAAATACTATGGTATCGGAAACCAAGGGCTAACCGTTCGTTGGAACATGGGGACATTTGGGGACACTTGACGTAAAATTTATTAACGTTCTAGAGATTATTTACGTTCAGATGTCGGAACTCAACTTATAACTTATTAATATAATAACTATATAATTTATAACATATAATAATAATATACAGATATACTATAAAAAAAAATTAAATTATAATTTGTAAGCTCATATATATTAATGAACTAAACTTAATAACTTATTAAATTATTAACAATATAATTTATAACATATAATATATAATACAGATATAACATACAATTTTAAATTTATAATATTGTAAGCTCATATATATTAATTAAATTTAAAAATTTGGTATTTTAAGTAAGTTACATTATATTTTAATTTCTAAATTAAATTATAATATAAGATTCAAACTTAGACTTTAAAAAAATTATAATTAAAATTAAGTTCTATATTTAATTTATAATTTATATATTGCAATATAATAGAAATATTAAAATATATATATTAAATAATATATTAGTTTATTATACATATATTGAAAATATAATTAAAATAATCAACATAAAATATATATATATTTAAATTTGTATTTTTACAAATTAGATTTTTTTTACCGGCTAATGATTATCTTCTTTGAAAGTGAGGAAACATAATAATGGCTCAAGACTTAAAAGTATCTTGCAAGGGTGGAAGTCGCCCCTATTACATACCACATTCAAGTTATTTTTAGATGGCCAATTTTTTCTACACATAATGATGCTACATGCTGAGATCTTCAGATTGTATCAACAAAGGTTAGACCAGTAACCATGAATATTGTAGCCTTTTCCATACTTTGGAAAATATTTATATACTATATACATGTTGTTTCCCCGCCATATCCGGATCTTGGCTTTTAAAAAATTTGACGGATCCACATCCGAATCCTGGTAACTTAGGAAAATTCTACCAACCACCCAAGACCCAAAATTTAAGCTCACTCCTCCTAACTTGCTGCTAAATAATCCTGTTGTTTTGGGGCAACAAAACTCCTCCAAAAATTATGCAAAATTAGGAGCAGACTCCTTGAGGCTAGTCCAGCAAAACCCATAAATGATTTGGGCTAATTCCGACCTCCCGGAATTACCCAAATTTGGGGCTACACCCTCCTTGACAATTTCTGTGTCCCCCACAATTCAAACTATTGGATATGTCACTTATTCCTTCTCAATTGATTGTAGGATTTCCATGCAAATTTCCTCCGGAAGATGTGACTGCAATTCCTTCCAAAACCCGACACAAGTAAGATGAATCCAACCCCACAATCTCTGCCCGATAATACTTCTGCATAGGCCCTAAATGGTGAGTTTGGCTCTCTCAGCAACAACAACTTCCAACCCCAAAATTCTCCACAAATGATGGTCCACCCTCAATGAAATTTCTCCTAAACTTGCTGGCCCAAATTTCCCTTCAAAACTCCCTCAACTCAGTGGTTCGATTTCTATCCCTATGTCCTCCTGCGAGTTCGAACTAGCTGAAGCAAGAGATGATGTGTCCCACGAACTCCAGCAAATCTCTCCCCACTAAGTTCTGAAATACTCTCCTAGGGTGACACTTGAAGTTCATCGAAGGTAGAGGTGGAATTCACGCTTGAGAATTCCTTGTGCTAAACAGCACTGGTTTACTTGGCTAAACAGCGCAAGAAAACTTGTGTTCAATGTTAGATTGTCAAAAGATACCAAATGGAGGCATCCTTGCCTTATTTATAGAAGTTGGCCCTTTTTCTCTTGGTGGACCCCATTTTCCACTAACTCGCACCCCCTTTCTTTTTCTCTCTTCCTCCACAAGTGCGAATTATCTCCTAGGGTCGAATTGCCTCCTTTTTGTGGTCCCCACATTCCACCAAGGCTGAAATTTCGCCTATTCTCCTACATCCTTCATGCCTCCAATTCCTGAATTTCAAAATTGTGATATGCTTAGCACCACCAACAAAATCTTCGTTAACCTCCTCAAAGGGAAAAATCAAAATTGGGGACATTACAAAAGACCTTAATTTTCCAACATGGTATGAGAGCTAAGGTTGGTAGAAGGAGGCTGAAGATCACAGGTTGTTAGCATTATAAGAAAGTCCACTATATTAAGGATCTGAAGTCTAATACAAGTATGAATGTGGGCTGATATAAAAGTCTTTGTTCTTAAGTTCTAGGTATAAAAAGTAATCCAAGTTCCCTCTGAAATGAAGACGAGTTTATCTAAGATACAATCTGAAATCTTTTTTGATGGACGAGTTGCTTTGGATGACTACTATACAAATTTTCTTTTGGTGCGAAATTCTGATTCAAGCCTGAAACAGTGATGTATGTTCTCCTCAAAATGATGCATTAATCTCTTACTCTGATGCAAGATTCTTCTTGAGTTATGTGACTGTGATACAAGACACTTGTATCATCCAAAGTTTCCTATGATAAATAGTTCAATTTCAGGTCAGATCCAAAGGTTTTGTGATGTAATATTCTGAATTTTGTGATGACAAACGTGGAGTAGTGACAAATTACAAAAGGGAGTTCACACTCTGTGGCATTCAAAGATCATCTTTGTACCTATGGCTCGCATTTAAGACTACAGTGGTTCGCTTACTTGCACTATACACTTATGGTTTGCTCTATATTCATTTTTGTGGTTCGTTGAGATTAATTTTCCTAAGGTATGATGCGAAGTTACAACAGTGATATGTTGTGTCGCTTCCAAAGGCAATGCATGACTATGATTCAATGCTACTCTATCTACAATGCAAATTCAAATTGGAGATTCAAAAATGCTTTCTCTATGACAGTGATATGTGGGTTACCTTCAGTGATGTACGTGATACAAATTCTTTCTAAAGTTGAAACTTGAGATGTAGTCCATGTGGAGACCAAGCTTGAAGGTCAAAATGGGCAGCTAAGAAGGTTATAATCTGATCCATCCAAGTGCAACGAATCATAAGGAGGACATTTGCAAGAGGCCGCAGACTATTGGAACTCAAGGAGGAAAGAAGATTTGTTTTGGGTTATTTTTGTTCTTCTAGGACCTGACTTTGGCGGGAGTGTTGCCTGTGGCAAGAAGAAGAATTATGGGCACCTTTTTGTGTGAGAATTTTGTATGGTTCGGACCTCTGAATTATATAGGCTGCATTTTTTGTACAGTCTAAGCAAGAGGGACGAGGATGTGTAGCTTTTGAATTGAAGGGATCAAAAGGCCTAAAATGGGTGCAGATCAGTCCTAAAAGCCAGTGTATGGAGGGAACCTAACAAAGGAAGAGGACCAAAGCTAGAGGGAGGACTTTGGTAACATAAAAGAAGGGTTAACAAGGACTGTTGGAAGCCCTAACCAGAGCAAAGTTTCTATAGCAATATACACAGAACCATTGTTGAGAATAGCAACAAGAAATGCTAAAAATAGCATCCAGTATATTCCAATTTTAATTTGTCCTTGAATTAAAATTCGAATTTAGTCTCACCAGCTGCTTGAAAAATAATTAATTAATTCATCTTGGATTAATTAGTTGGAGAAATTCAAGCTAAAAATCTTTGTGAAGTCATGCAACAGTTATCCCTTAAATTAAGGAGATTATCCCTTAATTAAGGAGATAAGGATGAGTTGTATTTGAGTTGTAATTAGTTAGCTCAGTTAACTGAGTTATGTCCAGTTAAATTAGTTCCAAACAGTTCGAGGAACAAATTGTAAGTTCAGTCAGTTAATGCATGCATGCATCAAACTAGTGTACTCTAGATAACTGAGGATTCTCTCATAAATAACTCATGCATGTCTATTCAGAGAAAGACCCGGTTGAGGTTAAAGATAGGGACATGTTACTATCAGTTGCATGAGTTTCCCTATAAAGGAAACTCATCCATGCAGAAGGAATGAGGTTCCTTGAGGATTGCACAGTTTTACAGGGTGAGATCAGTGTGAAATTAATGATCAGTGTTACACTTGGTAACAGTAGGATCACCCAGGAGAAACAGCGCGAGGAAATAGGAGGCTTGGAGGGCTGAGGAGAAGGTTTGTGAGAACCCTTGTTTGCCTATGAGCATCCAGGAGGATTGTACTGAGAGTTGGCTAGCTGTGAGAGCTAAAGTTTTGTGTAATCTTGATGTATTTCCACCTTGTATGATAATACAGATAGTGGGATTTTTAGCTGAGGCTTTCCCCTAAGTATTTTTTTGTGTTTTATGTGTATTGATTCTTCTTCTCTGTTATATGTGTTCTGTTTGATCTTGCTCAAATCTATTAAGCATCTGCAAGTTTGATTGTAGAAGTAGATTAAGTATTGTGCTTTAGCTATATTGCATAAGCAAGTTAATCTACAGTCAGAATTTCTACATGGTATCAAAGCTAGCTGATCTATAAAGGAATTTCCACAAAGGTTATCAGAGCTGTGAACAGTATACTGAAAAGAGAATTCGAAGTTTGAAGTTCGGGGTTACAGGTGCAAATAGAATTCATCTCATACTTCAAGGTTGGTCAATGGCATTCTATGGCTTGAGACTCAAGTATGCCTGTACGGCAGCTCGAATTACATAGCATGGAAAGATCGCATGGACGCTGTATTAGAAGACAACGGCTTGAAGGATTTAATTGATCAAGAAATCCCAAAGCCAGGTTCAACTAATGCACAAGAGTTGGCTGAATGGAAGAAGTGTGTGGCGAGAGCGAGACGGATCATCCTTGAGGGAGTTCGAGACCATATTGTCTCGAGTCTCCATGGGAAGGATACTCCATATTCAATGTGGAAGACATTGAAGGACCTCTACCAGAACAGTAGCGACCAAAGGAAATTGGCGCTCAAGGATAAGCTTCGGAAAATCAAGATGGAGAAGGGCGATACTATTTCTACACATCTGAACAAGCTCACCACCTGCAGAGATGAGCTTGGTAGTGTGGAAATAACTACAGCTAATGATGATATGGTGAATCTTGCTCTCCTAAGTCTTCCAAAGAGCTGGAATAGCTACCAAGACTTTGTAAATGGAAGAGAGAAACTATCGGATTGGGAACGATTGTGGTCGGATCTCATGCAGGAGGAGATCAGGAGAAGCACTCGAGATGGTTCTTCATCGAAGAATGATGATGAAGAAAATCTGGCCTTAGCAAGTAAGGCAAGGAAAGGGAAAGGGAAGGCTTCCCATTCCAAATCTAAATCTTCTCATGGAGGGAAGAAGATTGACAAATCTAAAGTGAGATGCTTTAATTTTCATGAGCTGGGTCATTATGCAATTAATTGCCCATTGAAGAAATCCAAGAAGGGATCCTCGAAAGGATCAGAAGGTGAGGCATTAGCCTCTTAGTTCGAATTGGATTTTACCCTCATCGCATGCATGGTTTCATCGATGGTGGGTTGTGTTCGGTATCTTGACAGTGAAGCCTCATTCCACATGACCGGCGATAAAAGTGTATTCAATACCTTGGAGGAGAAAGACCTCAAGATGCGCATAGAGATGGGTGACGATGAAAGGTATAGTGTTTCAAGAGTGGGCACGGTTGCTTTTCAGAGGGAGCATTGAGCTCTTATCACCTTGACTGATGTGAAGTATGTGCCTGGACTGAAGAAGAATTTGGTATCGATCGCTATGTTGGAGGACAAAGGCTACGATGTTGTCTTCAGTATGAGAAAGATTTTCCTTATACACATCACCACGGGACAAGTGCAACAGATTGGTTCACGAGTTTAGAACCTGTATGCTCTTGAGGTTCAAGTTGCATGCAAAGCCTTGAGGAGCAAGGCCAATATTAGAGACTTGGTGGTTGAGAGGGAGAGTAAATTACCTGTCAACATGCAGCCCCAGAAAAAGTCTCAGACAATTATGGAGGAGCCACAATTGGAGATACTGAGAGGAGACCGAGTGGAGGCATCCACTCATGCAGAGACCTCCAGTAAGGGGGAATTTCGAGCCAAGTCAACAGAGGGATAACATGCAGCCATACCTTCAGGTGTGAGGTGGGGCAATGTGAAGTGATAGTCCCAAGAAGGTTGAAATTGGGCAGGGTCCATTGAGAGGTTTTATCTCATGGATCGTACCTTGCTACGAGAGCCCAAAGTACATAGTAGCGAGAGGAATCAATGGGATTGATGTAGTTAGAGATCAAAGTGACAGAGGCTAGAGCAGTCAAATACTGAAGAGAGCAGAGAAGGATTGACAACAATGCAGAAAGGCTGAGTCAGCAGAAGCGCAGAGTTTTCAGTTGACAGAGGCAATAACAGTCAAAGACTTTGATGACTGATGCATCTACTGATTCAGGTTGGATGTTTTTTTTTGTTGTTTCTGGAGTTATTGGAGCAACAACACTTGAGAGAAGTGTTGCATGTAGAACATTCCAAAGGTTCAGGATCGGGATCGAACTGAATTCCTTTTTTGTTGACAGGGAGTGTTGAGAACAGCAACAAGAAATGCTAAAAATAGCATCCAGTATATTCCAATTTTAATTTGTCCTTAAATTAAAATTCGAATTTAGTCCCACTAGCTACTTGAAAAATAATTAATTAACTCATCTTGGATTAATTAGTTGGAAAAATTCAAGCGAGAAGTCTTTGTGAAGTCATGCAACAGATATCCCTTAAATTAAGAAGATTATCCCTTAATTCAGAAAATAAGGATGAGTTGTATTTGAGTTGTAATTAGTTAGCTCAGTTAACTGAGTTATGTCCAGTTAAATTAATTCCAAGCAATTTGAGGAACAAATTGTGAGTTCAATTAGTTAATGCATGCAAGCATCAAACTAGTGTACTCCAGATAACTGAGGATTCTCTCATAAGTAACTCATGCATGTCTACTCAGAGAAAGACCCAGTTGAGGTTAAAGACAGGGACAGGTTACTATCAGTTGCATGAGTTTTCCTATAAAGGAAACTCATCCATGCAGAAGGAATAAGGTTCCTTGAGGATTGCACAGTTATACAGGGTGTGAGATCAATGTTACACTTGGCAACAGTAGGATCACCCAGGAGAAACAACGCAAGGAAATAGGAAGCTTGGAGGGCTAAGGAGAAGGTTTGTGAGAAACCTTGTTTGCTTGTGAGCATCCAGGAGGATTGTACTGAGAGTTGGCTAGCTGTGAGAGCTAAAGCTTTATGTAATCTTGATGTATTTCCACCTTGTATGATAATACAGATAGTGGGGTTTTTAGCTGAGGCTTTCCCCTGAGTATTCTTCTGCGTTTTATGTGTATTAATTCTTCTTCTCTGTTATATGTGTTCCGCTTGATCTTGCTCAAATCTATTAAGCTTCCGCAAGTTTGATTGTAGAAGTAGATTAAGTATTGTGCTTTAGTTATATTGCATAATCAAGTTAATCTACAGTCAGAATTTCTACAACCATAATTGAGGAAAAGGTATGTGTTTGATGTCTTCCAGTTAATTTGTTGCTAGAAGATGAGTTGTCCTAGTGTAGGAAAGATTGCACCTTGTGGCTGTTAGGAAGGCAGCAAGTAGGTATTTTGTTGCAGCCCCAGTTGGTAAGAAAGACATTTAGCCAAAGTCTAGAGAGTTGATTCTGAGCAAAAGGAGGATTCTCAAAGCCAAGAAGGAACAAGACATCTGTGAAATTGCAAGTTGAAAGAAGGGCCTGTTTTGGAGGCCAAAATGCCTAGTAGGCCTTCCAAAACAAGGTCACATCTCTTTATGGCAACTGCGCAGTGTGAAAATTTCTAAACAGAAATTCTATTACTACAGCAATTGATTTATTTTACCTACTTACTTCTCAATAAGTTATTTACGTAATCACTTCAATAAATATTAAAATAAATTCTACTGCAGATGTCACCCCATTATACAGAAACAAATATATGCACAAGAATCAAACACATGAACACAGTTATTTTTGGACAATTATCGCCGGAAAAACCCAATGCAGGAAAACCGGTGTAGCAAAGGAGGGCTTTATTAATCTTCAACAATAATTGCTTTTACAGAAAAATTTTGCATAGACATTGGGAGAAAACATTTGAGACTTTTCTCTGAGACTTTCTCACACCTTGGAGGACTTCCTTTCCCTACTACATCAGCCCTGCGTCATTCTGCGTGGCTCTGTGCTGCTCTGTCCTTCTCTGCATCATCCACTATGTCTCTAGTTTTGCGTCTCCCTCTGCGTTGTCTCTCAGAGTCCCTACGTCACCTCTTCTGAGCTCCCTGACTACTACTAATCACCCCCTCTTCCTCCACCCTGCAACTGTCCCTCTGAAAATGATTTCACTCTCTTTGAGAATCGATTTTCCTTGGGATACTGAGTATCTGTTGGTGTGTGTCCAAATGACCCTCAAGTCTTCTCTTATACTTTTCATGTTGACGAATCAACGGCCGAGATTAAGTCTCCAATCAACGGCTAAGATTAAAACAGACTTGATCCTCGTCTCTTAGAACTTCTCATCCTTATCTTTATTAATACCCATTAATATTTTTATTTTCGGAAGTTTAGACTTAGAAATCCATTAAAAATATTAATTATTTAATAACTCCTCATCCGAATGGAATTTCTCAAAACGATTTCTGGGTCTTGGAGATCTTATGTGCCTTAGCCTCTCCACCAATTTTCATGGCTAGAGCACATCCAATGCACCACAAATCAACACTCCCTCTTAGCGAGGAATGTGCTCTAGTAATGCTCCATCACTGAACATCACACTGATCCTCCAGCATCAGTACCTATACTGATGCTTGGCCCACTTCCTAGCATCCTCTGCACTGCTGCCTCCTGTACTGTTGCCCATGGCTCTGCTACTGCCACTGCTACATCTGTACTGCAGCTCCCTCTCAACATGCTGCCCATGGCACTACCACTGCTAACTGTTGCACTGCATCCCCTGATACTTATCCATTTCTGCTACTGAAATGGATTCTTTACCATCCCCATCTTCTCCTTGAAATAAACGAACTTTGTTCTTCCTGGGGCCTTGGTGAGGATGTCTGCCACTTGTTCTCCTGTAGGAGTGTAGTTCAACTATACTGCTCCTCGTTGGACACAGTCTCTAACAAAGTGACACCGAATATCAATGTGCTTCGACCGATCATGAAATACTAGATTCTCATAGAGCTTGACACAACTCTGATTATCACACATGATCATGGTCTCCTCCATCCTTCTTCTGAATAGGTTCAAAAGCAATTTTCTAAGCCATATGGCTTCGCACGAAGTTGTGCTAACGGCCATATATTTTGCTTCAGCTGAGCTCAGAGCTACATATTTATGTTTCCTACTGCACCAGGAGGTCATCCCTGATCCAATGTTGAAACAGTACCTAGAGGTACTTTTCCGATCTACTGAACTTCCAGCCCAATCTGCATCAGTAAACCCACTCAGCCTAATGTCATTACTTCTAATGTACAATAGTCCATACTCGATTGTTCCTTGTATATATCTGAGAACATGTTTGGCTGCTGCCCAATGCGCCCTCTTAGGTTCCACCATGAACTGACTGAGGGTGTTGACAGCATAACAAATGTCTAGCCTGGTATTGACCAGATATATCAGGGACCTTATGAGTTCGTTGTATAAGGTGGGATCAACATCTTTGTCTTCTGATGCATCAATTTTCTTCCACCTAGTGATCATTGGAGTAGCCATAGGCCTACAGTCCTGCATCCTAAATCTCTTCAAGATTTCTGTAGCATATCTCCCTTATCCAAGGAAGATCTCACCCTTCTGCTGCCAAACTTCCAACCCCAAGAAATAATGCATCTGTCCCAAATCCTTCATGTCGAATTTCGTGGCTAGATTCTTCTATTAATCCTCGATGAGCCTGGATAATCTTGTCAAGAAGAGATCATCCACATATAATACTAGGATTAGAGGCTCATTCTCTACAACCAGATAGTAGAGATTGGGATCTGCATCACTCTTGACGAACCCCATCTTCTGCAAGTAGACATTAATTCGACCATACCATACTCTAGGCACCTGCTTGAGCCCATACAAGGCTTTCTTCAATCTGCATACATGAGATTTCTTCACATGTGTTTCAAAGCCTTATGGTTGTTTAATGTATACTTCCTCCTCTATCACCTCATTCAAGAATGTCGTCTTGACATCCATCTGATGAATCTCCCACCCCATTTGTGCAGCAAGAGATATCACGGTTCTAATAGATGTATACCTACCTGGCTACTGGGGCGAAGGTCTCTTCGTAGTCTATTCCTTCCTTCTGAGCATACCCCTTAGCCATAAACCTAGCTTTGTATTTTTCCACACTGTCGTCTGCAGCGTATTTGATTTTGTAGATCCATCTCGAACCTACCATTGATTTGTGCTAAGGCCTAGGCACTACTTCCCAGACATCATTTACCATTATAGAGCTATATTCCTCCACCATCACATCCATCCAAACTTGATGCTGAATGGACTCCTGAAAACTGGAAGGTTCACCAACCTGAGCTACTAAGGCCTGATGTTTGTCTGGTTGTCTTCGCTCCCTTTTACTGTTCTTGGGTGCACCAATGAAATCTTCTGCATCCCGTAAAATCTGTCGGAGTTCTTAGCTCATTCTTCCTCTAGTAGTAGGTGCATCTGTTAGCTCTTCCTCTTCCTGTGATTCCTCCTATTCTGAAGGAGAATTTCTGGTATTAGCTTCCGCTGGTTGAAGTGGTTTGACCAACGGCTCATCTTTTGACTGCTCCTCGGAAGGCATTTCTCGAGATTTTCTGAAGGCCCTATCCTCCATGAACTTTACATCTCGACAAACTACTACCTTCCTGCTTCCTAAAAGATAGATTCTATATGCCTTAGCATTCTTGCTATATCCCACAAGATATCCTTTCTCTGTAGTTTGATCTAACTTCTTCCTCTTCTCCTCGGGTATATGGCAATATGCTAAACTCCCAAATATCCTGAAATGACTAACCTCAGGTGTCTTCCCGGTGAAGACCTACTCTGGAGTAATCTTGCCCAATGCCTTATGAGGAGTTCTATTTTGGACATAGACTGTTGTGTTGCATGCTTCTGCCCACAGGAATCTTGGCATATCCCAATCATACATCATTGCCCTAGCTGCTTCCACAATAGTCTTCTTCTTCCTTTCTGCTACTCCATTCTGCTCCGAATTATAGGGATCGTTCATTCAAATCCTTGTCTCCACTACTGCCCTTCTGATGCCCTCCTTCGCGCAAAAATCAGTGAAGTCCTTGTCGACATACTCTCCACCATTGTCTGAGCGCAACACTTTTATTTTCTTTCCTATCAGATTCTCCACTAGAGCCTTGAACTCTTTGAATCGACAAAAAACCTCATTCTTGGTTTTCAGAAAATAGACCCAAGTCTTCCTGGAATGGTCATCGATGAATGTGACAAAGTATTCGGCACCACTAAGAGCTTTTGTGGACATTGGTCCGCAGATATTTGAGTGTATCAATCCTAGTACACTCTTGGCCCTATTGTTACTTCTAGGAAACGTTGCTTTGGCATACTTGCCCAAAGCACACCCTCTGCATACATCATCTCGTTCAGTACTAAAATCTGGAACTCCTGTTATAATTTTCTTGAAAATTCTCAGAGCCTAATGGTGCAAATGTCCCATCCTTCTGTGCCATCGTTCATTCAAATCCTTGTCTCCACTACTGCCTATCAGTGCCATTGGCGATTCTAGCTGCAACCTGTACAACTTGTTACTTCTGATTCCGATTTGTACCTTCTTTTTCCAACTCGGGTGTTTGACGTATACTTTCTCCTTAATGAAGAAAACGCCATAGCCCTTGCTTTGAAGTTGAGATACGGAAAGTAAGTTCATCCCCAATCCTGGCACATGCAGCACATTGGTAGCTCGGAACCGCTCTCCTGTTTCTGTTTGAAAAACTATAGTACCCTTCCTTACTAGAGTACACTTTACCTTATTCCCCATGGTGATCTGAAGATTCATTCTTTCCTCCACATTGTCTGAGAAACATTCTCGGATTCCTGTCATATGCCAGGAGGCTCCATTGTCTATATACCATACCCCTGATGATGCAGAGCTTGCTACGCAAGCAACTTCTTCTTCCAATCTGGAAGCCAACATAGAGAAATCGAAATTTCTATCTCTTGTGCATTCTTCTGAAAATCTACACGAGTCTCCTGGCATGGATGCCTCTGCGTCATGCCCTTGACCCATAATTGATTTTCCCTTCCTATCTCTGAATCTTTGCTCTCATACCATGTAAAAATTTCTAAACAAAAATTCTATTACTGCAGCAACTGATTTATTTTACCTACTTACTTCTCAATAAGTTATTTACGAAATCACTTCAGTAAATATTAAAATAAATTCTACTGCAGATATCACACCATTATACAAAAACAAATATATGCACAAGAATCAAACACATGAACACAGTTATTTTTGGACAATTGTCCCCAGAAAAACCCAATGCGGGAAAACCAGCGCAACAGAGGAGGGCTTTATTAATCTTCAGCAACAATCGCTTTTACAGAAAAAATTTGCAGACACTGGGAGAAAACACCTGAGACTTTTCTCCGAGACTTTCTGACACCCTGGAGGACTTCCTTTCCCTATTGGGTCAGTCGTGCGTCATTCTGCGTGGCTCTGCGCTGCTTTGTCCTTCTCTGCGTCATCCACTACGTCTCTATGTTCTGCGTCTCCCTCTGCGCTGTCTCTCAGAGTCCCTACGTCACCTCTTCTGAGCTCCATGACTACTACTAATGACCCCCTCTGCCTCCACCCTGCAACTCTCCCTCTAAAATCGTTTTCACTCTCTCTGAGAATCAATTTTCCTTGGGATACTGAGTATCTACTGGTGTGTGTCCAAATGACCCTCAAGACTTTTCTTATACTTTTCCTGTTAACAAATCAACAGCCGAGATTAAGTCTCTAATCAACGGCTAAGATTAAAACAAAGTTACAAACTTGATCTTCGTCTCTTAGAAGCTTCTCATCCTTATCTTTATTAATACGCATTGATATTTTTATTTTCCAGAGTTTAGACTTAGGAGTCCATTAAAAATATTAATTACTTTAATAACTCCTCATCCGGATGGAATTTCACAAAACGATTTCTGGGTCTTGGAGATCTTATGTGCCTTAGCCTCTCCACCCATTTTCATGGTTAGAGCACATTCGATTCTACCACAAATCAACACGCAGGAAGAGGGTCCTTTGGTGAGGATCTTTTGTTGTGTTTTGCAGGTACAAGAAAGCCCTAGATAGAGCCAAATGGTGCAAGCTCAGATCTGTGATTGTTTAGAGAGCAGACTTGGAGAAGCTCTTTGTACAGTGAGCACAAGAGTTGGTTCACCGTTGTGTGGACAAATTTGTGAAAACCCTAAGGATAGTGAAGCAGTGGACATTCACTATCAAGTGGGTCGTGCTTGGAAGAAGTTATGATAGTAATCTTAGAGCAACTAAGCCACTATTGAAAGGCAGTTTGAGTGTTGCCCTAAGGACTGTCAATTTGACGCAACAATATGATAGTTAGAGGACTAAGGACAGTCATCTAAGAGGTAGTTAGAGGACTAACAAGAAAGTTTATTTGAAGACCCTGAGAGTTGGCTATTTTGGAAAGATAAGAATAGCAAGTAGAGGGTAGAATTATTTGAGTCTATGGAACTTCTTTAATTAATAGAGACGAAAAAGGTCGGCCAAGTTGTGTTCAAGGTTGACTGAACTATGACTTGGCTAACCTTGTATTCTGATAATCAATCAGTTGAAAGAATTGTGTGATGGACTATCTTCAAGGCAGGCAGTAGTGTTGGACATAATACTGGATGCAATAGGTGAACACCTAAAGTACAAGATAAAGATCTTTTAAGAGGCAGATTTGGAGCCCTAGTTCAAGAAGTTGCAAGATGAGCAAACTCAGTGATAAGAAGGTTGATTGAGGAAACTAGAACAATTGCAAGTAGTTGATGTAAGGGAAGTATGAAGTTGAGGCTTGTTGATGAACTCTCCCTGTTTTGAGAGGGAGTGAGCATGGATTTCTCCTCTCAGGTTGAGAGGGAATAAGGTTGGGCACTAGCTCTCCCTGTGTCATGTACTAGGCCAGTACTAACCATCACAAGTCTAGTGCATGCATCACGGATAGGGAGAATGATGGATTGAATAAGCATGGTTCTCCTTGTGTTAGGTATTGTGACGAATTAGGATTGATATCCTAAGTCAAGTACATGGACATGGATAAGGAGAATGGTGGATTGGATAAGCATCTTGGACAGACATTCTTGAGTCATGTACTATGATGAATTAGGATGGAGATCCTAAGTCAAGTACATGGACTTGGATAAAGAATGGTCCAATGGACGGACATTTTCCTTGAGGGAAATGATCCAATGGAGGACACACTCTGAGTATCCTAGGTGGAGTATGTACCTTGGTGAGGTAGTGTGGTGTCCCATGGAATGCCTCCCAGCGTTGTGCTATGATCTTATGGAGAGATAGAGTGTAACTCTCAAGGCATGGGTAATGTGACAATGTTGGCTATGATGACACTATCATCATTGATGCTTATCAATCTAAATCCCTTCTTATGAGAATATTTCAACTTGAGAGAGACTTGTTGAGTCATTATGAATACCTCCCTAGTTAATAAGGAGTGTTGGAAAAGTAACTAGGTTCGGCCTTCATATTTATCTTTGTACTTGTATCAATTTGTATTTTAAGTAAAAGAAGACAAAGAATTTTATTAAGCATGGGTTTCATGCTCAAGTCTAGGTCAAGCATGTTCTTCATGCTCCTAGGGTTTAATGAGTCAAAAAAGTCTTTGTCGTGTGTATAAGACCCATTTGGGCAATTTGTAACAAGAAAGAAAAATAATTTTTGAGTCTAGAAAGTCATTTTTGTCTCCCAAGACCAAGTCGGCCCTACCAGAGAAAGTCGGCCTATGAGAGGCCTATTCGACCCCTTGAGAATGGTATATATTAGAAGAGATTTCGACTTATTTGGAGACACGCTCAAGTATTCAATCTTTGCACCAAGAAAGGAAGAAAGAAGGCAAAGGGCAAGGAAGGCGAAGCAAGTCAAAGGGAAGAAGGAAAATCTGAATTTTGATCATTGTCTCTCACACGTGCGAAGATCCTAGGGTTTCTGCAAGTGTTGCAAGGTCGAAGATTACAGGCCGAGTTGCAAACCTTAGGTTGCAGGACCGAGGTTTTGACAACAACAAATTTTGGAGAGTTTGACCTTCGTTGACTTTGGGTAGACTTGACTTGTCTAGAAGAGATCTCATTGGAGGGTTGACTTGGCGCTTGGAAGGAATCTTGACTTTGGTCTTTGGGTCTTGGAGGTCTCATTTTGATCTAATTCTATAATAAGAGGATTGTTCAGGTTTTCACAAATCGTGGGGTTTTGCCCTAGCTTGGAGCCTATTTTGTTCTTTGTGTCTTGGTGATCTTCATGTTTTGGTAATTGCTTGATGAAGAAGTAAAAACTAAATAATAAAAGGCCAACAAATATCACAAGTAATTATCAAGTAAGGAAAATCAACATTTATCTACAAAGACCTTGATTTTCCAACACTTCTTACTCCTAAAAAACTTGGCCTAATTGTCTTCCTTATGTTGTAGAGATTGAATTGCTTGTGTTGCAGTTATCATTCTCCCAAATGAGCTCAAGTAGGGTCTATAAACAGTTGTCCAAGAGGCATCCGATACACACACAAGCAGACATGATTGAGAGAGGGATCGACCTAAACTTTTGACTATCTTTAACTAATCAAAATAAAAATATTTTTCTGTCTTTTCAAATGTCAAATGAAGTGTTTCAAATACATATTGTTTTGACTCCTTTTGACTTCTAAAGCATGAAGAACATGCTTAACAAAAAAAAACATTAATAATTTGTCTCTTATTATGAAGACCGACACTAGTTAAATTTTCCAACCGCAACAAAATAGAGCAGAATGAGTCAAAAGTAATCGAATGAAGAACAAAGAAGAAAAAACAAAGTAAGAATAAAGGAATACCTGTGTTGCAATAATTTCAAGAATATTAAGTAAGCACCCCTAAATTTTAGAGTCCTCCTATAATAATGTTTTGATGGTGGAAAAGATGGTCATGGCCTAATGTTTATAAAAAGTTTGGATTAGTTTCAAATGAAAATATATTTGAAATTGTACATACTTGAGACAAATGATGCAATATGTAATTGGTAATATGGTTATAAGCCCCATTAAAGCAAGCATATCCTCATTGTTGATGATTCATGGTAAACAACTTGGTGTAATAATGATTTCATGGTAAGCTAAAAATCGCTTGAGAATTGTAATGGTTAAGGCCAATGTTGTCGGTACTAAAACAATGATCGAACCAGAAAACCCTCTGAACCAAAACCGGACCAAAAAGATGGTCAACCAAAAACACATAAAATATTCAACTTTTGAAGAAAAACATATATATTCATGTGCATCCATATGAATCCAAACCATTTATGCACAAATAAGTAAAAGTTTTCATTTATATAACATGTAACGGTGCACATAACTAAAATAGCATTGAGTGCAATCCATCTCTTAATCAAAATACATCAACAAACAATCCCTAGATGGCCTCTGCATCCAAAAAGTCGTGCTACAACAAATACCTACATATCATCAAAATCATTGCCTATATTAAGATCTTCATCATCAATATCACCCTCTAAGCATTAAATTAAGATTGAACAAATGCAGCATGTCTAGTCAAGATTTTGTTTGAGTGATGGGTGCATTTTTTGTAGGGTCATGCTAAAGGAGTTCAACAACCAATGCCGCTAACATCAAAGTACATAGAGGGCTCAGTGCTCTTGATTAAATACTAGTTTTATACCCTAGTACATGATAAAATCCAATAGAAACGTTGTAATCCCCCCAATCCTAAAATCTTGAAAAACTGTCAAGTCTGCTAGATTTTGAGCGAGATCTAAAATTCTACTTTCACCATATGAAATCCAATGAGATCAAAACCACTTTCAAACATCCTGAGCCATTTCATGGTAATGTTTAAGAATTTAATATTACCATGAATTGCATAGCAATACTAGAGCATAGGCTTGAATATTAGGCCGTCCCACTCAAAAAGTCTTGTTCTTTTTTTTTTAATTCTGTTTTTTGTGTTTGGAACATCTTTGGTCAAATTGTACAGACCCAGCCAATTCAATACAAAAATGGTCGATTTGGTACCGAACCAACCATTTCCAGTTCCAGACATCAAACCAGACCAATTTGACCTCCAAACTAGTCAGACCAGTCGGTTCCACCGGTTCCGGTTCGATTCCAATAACGTTGGTTAAGGGTAACCCTAAATCTGAGAAAATTGAGCAAAGTACAAGTACAGTGGCTAACGACCAATGTATTCCAGTGGATAGTGAATTTTTTATATGGGCATCAACAAAGTGATGTTTATATTTTTGCAGGTCCAAGAGCCAATTAAAATTAATCTCAAAGATGAAGACAAAAGGCATAGAAGAAGAAGCTAAAGATTGACGAAATGAAAAGAATAGTTGAAGATAATGGCAAAAATAGAAGTTAGAGATGAGTGTTAAATTTCCATGAAACTCTGCAACTACTTAAATGTGCTAGTTTTTTATAGCATCGAAAGTGCTCTAGCCTTGAAAATTGGGAGAAGCTAAGGCACATGAGTTCTAAAGAACCCAAAAGCAGTTTGGTGAAATTCCACCCGAATTGTATTTTATTAAAATAATTAATATTTTTAATGGGGTTCCTAAGTCTAAACTTAGGAAAATTAAAATATTAATGGGTATTAAACAAAATATGGGTGAGAATGATCTAGAAAGCAAATCAAGTCAAGTTTTAATCTTAGTCGTTGATTAGAGACTTAATCTCGGGCGTTGAAGTCTCAATGAGAAAAGTATAAGAAGGAGGCTTGGGGTTCATTTAGAAACACACAGGAGAGAACGAATTGATCTGGAATTTGATTTATGGGGCTAGGAAGCTGAGAAATTCAAATTGAGTGATCAGTTGCAGTAGAGGAGCAGGGATAGTTCGGGAGTATTGACAGAGAGGCGAAGAGAAGCTACTGGAGACAGCGCGACAGCTAAGAGGACTGACGTTGGGCCAATTTGGGCCCACGCATAGCCAAAACAGCCAGCGCAGAGCAGAAGCTACCCTCCACGCAGAAAGTCGGAACTGTTGGGAATAGTCGGAACTGTCGGGAAGGATGATGAAGTAGGCCGAAGAGACAGCGCAGAGATGACACAGAGCCTGTAAGGCTGACGTAGGGCCTACGCAGGGCTAGCGCAGATGTAGCTGAGGTTAGCCAGTTCTGTTGTCGGATCAGTTGAAATCTGTCGGGTGAAGTGAGGTAAAACTCACTCAGTTTTCTGCCATTGTATTTTCTTTGTCACTGATTTGCGGGAGGGCAACCAGCATTTGTATTTAGAACTACTGCTTAATAATAGAAAACCCTCAGAGTTGTTGCACCGGTTTTCCCACATTGGGTTTTTCCGGGGACTATTTTGTCCAAAAATAACTATTTCCTATGTATCTTGTTCTTTGCTCAGTTTTATGTTTCGTGTAATCAAATTTAAAGTAGTGTAGGCTGCATAAGTAATTTGCTTCAGTATTCAAAGAATAACTTGACAATGTATATTAAAATCATGTAGGTGAAGTAGATTCAGATTTGCTGCAATAGGGGTTCCTTGAGGACTAGGAATTTTCACATGGTATCAGAGCATTGATTTTGAAACAGGAAGAGCAGATCCAGCGTTGAGCAAAGAGGCCAAAATTGCACTTGGCAGAAATTTGAATCCCCTTGAAGGGATTACGCAGTCCTCGCCAGGAAAAAAAGATTCCGAGGAAATTTCTATCTGAGAGAGTCAACAAAGAGGTACAATTTCCAGTTCGTGAGTTTGCAAAGGCAGAGGGAGTGACGCAAAGCCTCAGCGCAATGCTTGAAGGGCGCAATTTCTGCCGAGGCAGATATTCGCCGGAAAAGAGCGAAGACACAGAAGGGGAATTTTCTCCTCAGAGAACTTTTTGCCAAAAAGTTCGAATTTCTCACTTGTTGGGCAGTTGAGCAGTGTTGAGCAATGACTATAGGAGTCAGTTCGACAGCTGGGTGAGATAGCATCACATGGGCTTAAAGATCAGGACAAGCTGAAAGGAGCTTCCAACTATGTCATATGGAAGACCAAAATCTTAGTTGTTCTAGAGGACTACGATCTCGAAGCCTACGTCAAAAGTGTTGTAGTTGTTCTTGCTGACAATGATCAAAGGAAGAAGTACAAGTCCGATCAGGGGAAGGCGAAGAGGTTCATACTCGATGGAGTTCGAGATCATGTGGTTTCACACTTGCAAGGCAAGGATACAGCCCGAGAGATGTGGGAAGCTTTGTCTTCTTTGTATGAAGGCTCTTTCGAATAGCGAAAGATGTACTTAGAACAAAAGTTGCAGCGGACATTGATGCAAAAGGGAGAAGGCGTTAACTCCTATCTTCAATGTCTTCAGGACACTAAAGACCAGCTTGCCGCAGTGGGGTCTACTCCTCAATCTACTGCGATGGTAAGGACAGCACTGAATGGAGTCTCAGATGAATGGCAAGTCTTCAACCAAAGCATATTGGGCAAGGAAAGACTACCTTCAAGGAAGGAGATGTGGGCAGCTCTTAAACAGGAAGAATTAAGGAGGGACCTAGTTAAGGTCAACCTCAATGGCAGTTGTGGGAGTGGCACAAAGACCAAGGAGGAGGAGGACAACATAGCTCTTGCATCGAAGGGACAGCAAAAGCATAAGCGGAAGAAGGACATTTCGAAGGTGAAATGTTTCAAATGTGGCAAGATGGGCCACTTTGCATCCCAGTGTCCTTTGAAGCAAAAGGATAAGGATGAGAAACATGATCCTAAGGCTGCTCCAGCAAAGGTTGATGAAGATGAGTTTGCCATAAGTGCCCACACATCTCCAGGAGGGAAATGGGGCAATATTGTGCTGTAGTCGGGAGGACTACATGTGGGTAGGGTCCTCGAGGAGTCCACCTCTTAGATCAATTCATTGCTACAAGAGCCCGAGATTCAGCAGTAGTGTGATGGACTTAGTGTTAGATGATGCAGTGGATTGTTTGGAGAGACAGATGCAATAGCTTGAGACCAGGGACTGATCAGCGCAAAGCAAGGTTGGCAGCGGTGCAGATGGCACAGTGCTGAAGTCAACATCAGCGTAGAAGATTCAGAGGATCAAAGACTAGTAGCAACCAAATTCCAACATTCATGGTAATATGCTGAACATAGTTAAGTTCAGTAATTTTGGATGTTTTTCAGTTGCTTCTCTCGCAACTAAGTTGCAGTAAGAATGCAGTGTTAACAGTGGCAATGCTAGCAGCATAGTAGATGCAGCATTTGAGAGGGAGCTATAGTAGATGCAGCAGTGGCAGTGGCAGTGGTAGTGGCATGGGTAGCAGCACAGTGTTGGTGGCAGCAATAGTGCAGAAAGGAGAGCTTCAAAGACAGAGCAGCGTGCAGGTGGACACTATTGCTAGAGCACTTTCCTCGCTAAGAGGGAGTGTTAGTTTTTGATAGCATCGGAATTGCTCTAGCCTTGAAAATTGGTGGAGAGGCTAAGGCACATGATTTCTAAAGAACCCAAAAACCGTTTGGTGAAATTCCACCCGGATTGTATTTTATTATAATAATTAATATTTTTAATGCAGTTCCTAAGTCTAAACTTGGCAAAATTAAAATATTAATGGATATTAATCAAAATATGGGTGAAAATGATCTAGAACGCAAATCAAGTCAAGTTTTAATCTTATCCGTTGATTAGAGACTTAATCTCGGTCATTGAAGTCTCAACGAGAAAAGTATAAGAAGGAGGCTTGGGGTTCTTTTAGAAACACACAAGAGAGAATGAATTGATCTGGAATTCAATTTTTGGGGCTAGGAAGCTAAGAAATTCGATGCAGTAGGCAAAAGAGACAGCGCAGAGCTAACGCAAAGCCTGTAACGCTGATGCAAGGCCAGCGCAAAGGTAGCCGAGGTTAGCCAGTTTTGCTGCCGGATCAACCGGAATCTGCAAGGTGAAGTGAGGTAAAACTCACTCAATTGTTCGCCATTGTATGTTCTCTATCACTGGTTTGCCGGGAGGGCAACCAGCATTTGTATTCAAAACTACTGCTTAATAATAGAAAACTCTCAGAGCTGCTGCACCAGTTTTCCCGCATTGGGTTTTTTGGGGACTATTTTGTCCAAAAATAATTGTGTCCTGTGTATCTTGTTCTTTGCTCAGTTTTTTGTTTCATGTAATCACATTTAAAGTAGTGTAGACTACAGAAGTAATTTGCTTTAGTATTCAGAGAATAACTTGACAATGTATATTAAAATCAAGTAGGTGAAGTAGATTCAGATTTGCAGTAGGGGTTCCTTGAGGACTAGGAATTTTCACAAGATGAATATATGAAAACTAAAATATAGTTTACCTTTACCAAGATACAAAGTCTCTTAACAATTCATAAGCAGCGGAATAAAAACACATGCACAAATTGACACACTTTTCTCAGGAAACCCAATAGGGAAAACCTGCTTGCTTGATGTGGATATTTAATGATTGTTCTTGAACACTTGGATGTATTACAAAGCAATTTGTCTCTCTTAAGCAAGCATTTTGCTTCTCTCTCAAATCTCAGTTGATATAATTGATCTCGGTTGGCATAGATCCTGCTTGATGTTGGCCCTCTAGCACACAATTGTTCCTCTGCTACCTCCTTAACTTATTCTGCAAAACTTGCTCACTTTTGCTTGATATTTGCGCACTAGAGGCTCCTTAATCATTACGCACCAGGTCCCTATATCCTAATGCACATCAGCCCCTATTCTCTAGCACAGATCAGCTCCTATTTTATAGGGAAAATCTCGGTATCCTTGTGCACTTCCTGCCTCCTAAATCTTAGGATCTAGATCCTCTTCTTTGCGCACAACCAGCTCCTAAATCCTAGCGCACTTGTGCCTCCAATCTCTTAGGACACAATTTTTTCGCTCTCCACAATCAAGGCTCTCTCACAAACTCATGAGCTTTGTCTTGTAACAAACATTCGTGCACAAAACAATTGAATTTCCTTGTGCCTTCGTCCTCCATTTTATAGGCCCAATTCAAGCATGCAAGGAGACCCGGTACAAATTTAGAACTCGAGTTCCAGTTGACGAGTTAACTAAGAGTTCTTTTTGTCCTCTCTCCAATCAACATTGGAGTTCTAAACTCGTTCTCTCCAATCATCCCTGGAGACTAACTCACTCTAACTGACCTGCTAACTGCCACCTTGTTTAGTAGTCAAACCAATGAAGACTTCCACTTAACTAGAAGCTCCAACTCTACGCATGATGACTTGATGGCTACTCCAATAAACTGGAAATAACTCATCCTAACTGAAGTCTAACTCGTGAGGACAATTCGAGGTCTTCAAGGCTAAGACACAAGCCATCAGACCTTGCTCACTACATTTTCAACGGATTTCATAAAATCAATTGAGAGGTTTAGGGAGAAATTATTGGAGATGGTAGAATTAAATATCTTAGTATGACAAATTATTATGGTCGCCTATTTTATATAGAGGGACCTGGTGTACAATATAAACACACGTGGATAATGTATGATTATATAGAATTTCCCCTTCAAGATGTTCATGAGTATAAGCTCCCACTATCCCTTGCTTGATATATGCCAAGTGTATTTGCTGATAAATCCTAAACCGGATATTACAAAAGGATCATTCTCAAAAGTCAAGGAAAAGTCATTCGGCAAAGTAGCCCTAGCATTCCCTCGAATACTGTTGTGCTATATCAAGAACAGCTAATGACAGTTTCATACAGTGATGATGGGGGTAATTAGGGCAGATTCCTACAAGGAAACTAAATTTCAGCAATGTCACAATCCACCCGTCTCTTTACAGTTATAGCAGAACTTTACAAAAATAATAATCCGATGTTTAAATCCACTCTTATTAATAATAATAATAGTCGTAGTAGTGACTTAAATTTATAAGACTGAGAATAAAAGAAGGAAAATTAATTTATCTAGGGCATGATCTTGCTGCATTTTCCCCTGCACTGGCCTAAGTTCTTCTGACCATGGTGAATTGAGAAAGGTAAAATAAAAACTACCTGTGAACTTGAATGTTAAGTCGGCCAGAGAGGCCATCACAAGCTGCGAAACGTTCATCCCATGCTTTTGGGCTGTGCTAGTTGAACGAGAAAGAGACCCTGATTACTGAGGGAAGACGCGAGAACATTTAAAGGCTACAAATAAAGATACAAATACAAATATTCCGACCTTCGGCTTCGGCAATGGTAATCATTGCTAGACGGAGACGGTCCTTGAGAGGCCCCGCTGCGAGAGTTTCATTGAGGGATCGCCGTGCAACCTCCTCTTCGTCTTCGTTCTCCATTTTACAAGTTTAAGCCGGAGACGTTGCTGCTCGGTTCGAATGAAGTGGCTTCTCTTCCATTTGAATATAATTTCACAAATTTTGATCATTGTTTATTTCGTTTAGTAATTTTTTCATAATGCGGTTGTGGTAATTTATTGGGGTGAGGGTTATTTATGTTTTACCATGGGGTGAGGGTTATTTATGTTTTACCATGGTAGATGTTGTAACGTAATGTATTATTTAACATTTTGACTCTTTCAAATTATATATAATTAAACTAGTATATATCTATTTTAATTTTGGGATCTACTAAATGTTGAGAGGGATCGAATTTCTTGACATGCAAATCTCTTTTAGAGTGAAAAGAGATTTCCTCCTTCTTGATTTGGTAGATCCAAAATTAAGATGGATCTAGATTGGTATTAATTAAATTGAAAGTGGAGGATGTGTAACATGATATTAATATCATTTTAATAAAGAGTGGTGAAGTGGCAATTTTCTAGATGAAAGGTAATTTTTTATGTTTTTAAAACAAATTTTAAACCAGAGGGGTTGCAATGAGTCTCTTTGTAAAATAGGTAGTGAACACGAGACTCCAAGCCCATGAGTCTAGCGGTTCCAAAAGTAAACTATATCTTTTTGTCTAGCAGTTCCAAAAGTTAACTACATGTTTTTGGGTTCAACATAAGCCACATCATTTAACATTGTTTGCATTTGAGATAGGAACTCATCAAACCATTCTTATCATTATTCTTATACTTGTTATTTATTAGCATTTTTCAAAAGCTTAATATGATGATAGTTTCAAGGTTATAAGAATTTAAGTATAAATAAAGCTTCACATATGACATGAAGAAATAAATTTAAACATATCAATTTCAAACTAGCAGGTTTGCATTATATCCAAATATATGGCACATAAATTCAAAAATCATAGTACTTATTGAAATTGTCAATGGTGAATGCAAGTATGTTGGGAAAGCTTCAATCCTTCATGTTACTGAGCTAAGAGGAGTAAGAGATTCTTAGCCAAGTTTACAAATAAATTCAAATTAAAGACTTTTAGATTTGTTTGTTGTGCATGACACAATGTGACAAGCGTTACAGCACACCTTTCAACTTGAGTCGTTTATCTATTAGGGGCTATAGTACACCTTTGACAAGAGAATGTTAACTTTGCTATTAAAGTCCAATTCCATGTTTGCAGGTTGAACTTGATGGGAACCATAGGGCAAATGAACATATTGTTGGTCCTCATTATTTTACCAAATAGCCATCTAAATCAACATCATTCGCCATAATAAACCAATTACCCTTAACTTTTGTCACATTTTGCTTTCATCTTGACGAATAAAACCACCAGAGAGGTATTTTTATTATTTCATTTTAAATTTGGTTAGTTAACATTTTTTATGTATTGAAACCATATTTCACTAGAAATAATGCATTTTGGTAATTATTCATTTGTTGAGATATGTGCAGGCCTTCTGGGAGAAATCAAATAAATGGATTTTGTTCCCAACCTTGCTAAGATGAATGGTTTCCCCTTGGTTCAACCTGAAAACTCTTGCAAAAGTAAGTAAATATGCCTAGATTTCCGTAGCTCATGATTTTCCATGATTTCAACTGCAATCAAGGTCGAACCTGGTGGGGATCGTATGATAAAACAATCAATTAGTTAGCTCATAAAGGATTGTAAGCATTTCAAATTTGTTTTGTTTTATATAAATGCATATACATGTGAAGCCTAAGGATTAAGTTCCTCTTTATATAGAATTTTTTTTATTAAAGCTTTATACTAGGTTTCTTTTGTTGATATTTGCAACAATTTTGAGTTTTTATAGCAAATAGGTTTCTTAGTATGCAAATAGAGGCTTGAAGGGCCCCAAATTTCTTGCCTTATGCACCCATTTACTTCATGTGCATGTTTTAGTTTGTTGTACACTTCAGTGCTAATAAATACTTCTTGAATTCCCTTTCAATTCTCTGTTATATATGTGTAAATTTTTTATTGTCCATATACAATAACAATTTCCTTTGATTAGAACTAGTGTATACTTTTAAAAACAAGTCTAAATCTTACTTGTTGGCTAATGAGTGATTGGTCAACAAAGTATTGTTGCAAGCCCTTTCAACCATTAAGAGTCGAATAAAAGACACTATAGCCCGATTTTCCATCTATGAGGCCTAAATGAATTCTTGGCAAGCTAACTAAACTTGATTCAATTCCCTCCATCTCAATTGCTTTGATTTACAATAGTTTTCCATTCAATGCAAGAGTGATTGTATATATTTGTCAATCATAATCTCCATAAGTGAAGAGAGTATTATTGCATGAGCACAGCCTAGATTTCTAACAGTCTAAACTTTGGCAACCTAGATTGGAGAATATTAGTTCATTTTATACCTTGAAAATTACATCACTAGTCTAAAACTTTGCTTTGCATTGCAATAGTTTAAGTATAGATAGCATTTATTTTTAAATTTTACAAGATAGGAAATTGTTAGCCTGCACATATTGTGCACAACACCTCACAAGTTTATTGGCTCCCAAATTGATAATTTAATATACTAATTTATGCAAGTAGAATAGACCTGACATTTTTTGCATCATTGTAAGGGAGATGTAGGGTGCAATAGTATTTCTTACATTAGGTTTTAAATTATTGCCTTTAATACAAACATTTAAGACAAGGAGGAGTGAAGGTCTTAAGATAAGAGGTAAGAACTTGCATATTCACTTAAGTGAGTCTTCATAAACCTTTATCATATTTATATTGTCTACATAGATTAATTAGATAGAAGAAATATGTTTGTTAGAAGTACAAAAAGAACAATTTCAATTATTTTGACCATTGATGCTATAAGAACCTCCAACTACTAATCCATCTACAAGGCAGGAACTATCAACCAATAAAGGAGGATACTGAAGAATTTATTGAATAGGGAGGTGCTTGTTAGTACAAGAATTTTCTTAAATCGTTATTTCAAATTTAGAGTTGGAGACAAAATTGCTTTCCAAAAAGAATAACAAATCCATGAACTACTATAGAAAGAAGATTTAAAGTCTTCCCTAGCCATCTTACAAATCTCAAGACGAGGCTAAAGAGTTACGAACAACAAATGATGGAGCAAAAGTGATGGGCCTTTCAAATACCTTTCTAACAAAGTAGAAAGACAACTAAAACATTGTATATTTAATTGTGAATCTAAGGTTCAAATGTGTAACACCCTCTTCCCACATTTACCCAAGTTAACTAGGTCATTGGGGTAAACATGTGACAAGAGCCTACTACAATTTGATTCAACTCCCTATGCACAGTTAAGGAAGTGGAACAGACACAATACAACCAACCTGACCCTATACACATGTCACAAAACATACAGGATCCAACCAACCCTTCCAGATGATCAACCCCTGAGACAACTTAACACTTCACTACCCTAGAGACCCAATCGTTCCCATGACATGGGCATGCATGTGACTGGGGCCCTCCATTCGCTCTCACAACATGGGCATGCAAGCGACTGGGGTCTTTTTCAACTAGTTCTGAGCTTGTGACCCCAGATTCTGTGCCACTTTTTTAAGGCCATGATTGAGGCCACTACCCAGAACTCCATGAAACATTTAGGAATAAAAAGTAACATCAAGACAATGGTACAAATGCAAATACTTGAACAAAGACTTAATTGGACCCCTACTAGCCATGACAGGCATTTCGTCAAACATGTCAGAAATATGCAATCTACATGTCATATCAACATATCTAAGCATAAGGTCTCACAGTTATCTGAGAATCGCTAAGAAGCATTGGTGCCTTATCACATTCTCTGCATTATCATCTATTAGGTCATATATTCATTGTTCATTCATTTACAAATAAAAACATGATGAGAGGCATACATCATTATTGTTGTCAGAAAACATACTCATAACCAGCATATAAACAATAGAAATAACAAGGATACAACAACCACAAAATCCACATATAAACCAGTATATTTACACATGAAATACCAAAGAGAAAGCATTGTTATTAATGAGTGCAAAAGTAAACTAGTGTAATTGCCCTGGTGAAAATTCCATGTAATAGAAGTTAATAAAGGCAAAATAATAACCACGGTTATGGGACACTTATTCCAAGCTTAATGTTAGGCAAAACACCCTAGTGTGGGTATTGATTTCGGTTATTATGGCAAAGGCGTTGGAAACAAAAAATGACATTAATTGGCAATTTATTTATGAAAATAATGGAAATTAGGAGAAATGGAAGGTGAAAGGTCACATCTTGCATGTGAGGAGGAAAATGAAGAAAATAGAGGCCACATTAATAAAAAGGCTTATGAGGATCAGTTCATGGCTTTTGGTCAGTTTAGCTTTGGAGTTCTCTCTTTATTCTCTCTCTCTCTCTCGCACTCTTGGACACTTAGAGTTTTCTTGGAGCAGTTCAACATTGGATTAAGAAAGACAAAGAAGGCAAAGAGGAAGCAGAGATTAAGCAAGGAAGAGCAGGATAAGGTAGCTATAACGGGCTTACTTGCAGGTATCGATTTGCATATGTGATTTCCTTGCTAGATTTGGCATGCATGGTTATGCATGTGTCCTTGGTTCTCTTATTGTCATGGGCATGTGTTTTTCCAGGTGCGACAATGTTCTTCAGCCTTTCCTTGCCATTTCTGGATAGGCATGATGTGATGGGGTTTTCATGTTTTGGTTGAGTTGGATTGCTGTATGGATTCAAAATTGAGTGAGGTGGATCTCTGAATGAAAGAACACATGGCCTAGTGATCCCTGAACTAGACTGTGGAATGTGGTAAAGCCACTGGCCTAGTGACCCCTAAACTAGACTGCGGGTTCCGATAAAGCAAGGTATTATGTACCTTGGTGAGTCAAGGAATCCTTGACCTGTGAATGGCGGGATATATGGTAAATCCTAGAGGTGGTTTCCCTTGATCAGACCTAGGAATCCTTGCCGTTGAATGGCGAGATATACGGTAAAGCCTAGAGGGTGGTGTCTTGATTATGGCCGAGTGGTCCCAACATCGGACTGCAGATTCCAGTAAAGCCTAAAGACTAGGAAACAGGCAAATTCCTCATGATGTAGGTGGAGAAATCTTGTGGCATCCATGCTTGTTTATGGCCTAGTGATCCGGTGGGGTTATGGTAAAGCCTGGTATTATGTGTTTATTGTTTTGGCCTAGTGATCTAGTGAGGATTGTGGTAAAGACCGATTCTATTGATGAGCGTGAGGTGGTTTAACCTTGGGAAGCCCTAGTTGGTTCTTTTGGTTTGAGTCCCACATTCATGCTTGGAATATGGCACAGGGGTGATTGGCTGAAGAGAGACTTGGCTCAACCAATCTATAGTCGGGTGGAACTTGGTAGTCTCATACCGAGTTGGCTTTTGTATTCTTTAATAAGAGTTCATTTCCTTGGTATTTTATGAGCAAATGTATTGGTTCATATGTAGCACTTATGGTTGTTGCATCCTCATTATTTTTGTTGTTTATATGTTAGTTATGAATATGTTTCATGATAGTGAAAATGTATGGTTCTCATCATGTTTTGATTTGTAAATGATTGAGCAATGAATCTATGACCTAATAGATGCTAATGCAACTAATGTGATAAGGCATCAATGTTTCTTCTCAGATAAGTATAAGACCCCTATGCTTGTATTTGTTGTTTAAACCTGTAGAATGCATATTTATGACATGTTTGATGAAATGCTTGTCATGGCTAATAGCGGTTCAGTCAAGTCTTTGTTCAAGAATTTGTATTAGCATCATTGTCTCTATGTTTCTTTTCATTTCTGTAAATTACATGAAGTTTTGGGCAGTGACTAGGTCCTAGCCCTGGAACTCAGCCCTAAATCTTGCAGTCACTAGCATAGTACTAGCATAAAAAGGCTACAGTCACACTCAGGCAGGCTCATGGGAGCGACTGGGACCCCCAATTTCTTGGAGGGCTTGGCAAGGGAGCGACTAGGGCTCTAGGTCCTTGAATTGTTGAGTTTCCTAAGGGTTGGTCACCTGGAAAAGTGGGGTAGCTCCTGGAGGTTCTTTAGGATGTATGGATGGTCAATTTGGTTGTGTTTTGTCATTTCCACTTCCTTAAGGTGACCTAAGAGGTTGAATAAGATCATAGTAGCTTCTTGTCACATGTTTACCCCGATTGGCCAATTACATGGGTAGATATGGGAGGAGGGTGTTACAGAGTCGTAGCAGATCATGGTTCACCCCTTGGAATGGATGGGTGGTGTGTTGGTCATGCATTCATGTCGATTATGAATGTGTTCTCATGTTTATGGTCTATGTACTAGATGTGTATGCATGGTGTTGGTTACAGTTGCAGTGGTGTTGCCACGTGAAAAGTTAATGGTCTTGTTATTGGATGTGTTTATCATGAGTTTATGTCAGTTATGCACTGGATATGCATGTCGATGTTTGTATGTAATGTGTATGTGTGTGTGTCATACATATGTTGTTATGCATACAGTGGTATGTTTATAGTTGCCATGCATGAGGTCATGATGTGTGGTGGGTATGGGCATGCATAGATGACTAGATAATGGTTTAGATGATGATTAAATGTTGATATGATTATGTTTATATATGTATTGTGTTAATATGGTTGGTCTTGTAGATGAGATATCCTCCTCGGGTTATACTAGGGTACGGTTGTTTGTTTATGATTTGGTTTAGCTGACATAGTATGCCTTGCGGGAAGAGATCAAGATGGTAGACTACAAAGATTCTCCCTATGAATCAGATGAGCAATGTGGTGTTGGGCACTCTTCTGAATTAGCAGACACATTGAGGAATTTGAAGGAGGAAATAAGGAGTTGTAAAGCAAATAATGACATAATCATGCAGGCACAAGAGAAACAAGTAGAAGTCAATGCAGTAATTCTTTAGAGTTTGTCAGAATTGCAGAGACAGGGACCACTTCTAATCAACTATGGACAGGAGGGGACTAATGGGGCATATGGCAGTAGGTCTCATGGTGGTCACATGTCAGATAGAGATGACACGGTCAAAGATGATAGATTCTTGGATACTCTGAATTAGAGAGGTGATGGACACAAGTACTATTTTATTTATGGTTTACAGGCACTATGATCATCAGCGTTATCACCCTTACATGAGGAGTGATAGGGGATACTTGCCGGATGAGTTCTAGAAAGCGAAGACACATGCTTTTGATGGAGAGTTGAAGAAGTCTAAGGATGTTGAGGCTTGGATACTTGGCATGAATGATTTCTTTGAACTGCATGAGTATACAGAGAATATGAAGGCCATAATAGTTATCTTCAGCCTCAAAGGGAAAGCGGATATCTGATGGGAAGATGTAAAACAGGTTAGAGACATCAGGACAGGGGAGTTGAGTTGGCATGAATTCAAGGGACTCTTTAGAAAGAAGTACTTGTCAGAAAGGTACAATGATAGCAAAGCCAAGAAATTCTATGAGTTCAAAATGGGATCAATGACAGATGAGGAGTATACAACCAAGTTCTTGGAGATGTTGAGGTATGTATTGTATCTTAAAGATGAAAAGGCTAAAGTTCAAATATTTTTCAGTGGATTGACATTAACATTTAGAGATCAATTTGAGTATGATGAGCCTCAGTCACTTGAGGAAGTTATTGGGAAACTAAAGCATTGCTATAAAAGTCAAAGCGTAAGACACAATCTCAGCAAGGATGGAAAGGGAAAGATAAAAGTAAAGGTAAATGGCAGCTGAAAAGAACAAGGCCTCAGAATGCAGAAGAAAAAGAGAATGTTGCACTACATAAGAAGTTAAATGTAGCTAGACAGGGACATGGGACACAACAATAGAATAGAGGTGACAGTACAGGACGGTTGGAGTGTTGGACATGTGCTAAGGAGCATCTTAAGAGGGGTTGTCCACAGAATCAGGGTGGTAGGCCTTAGATCTATAGTGAACAGGAGGCACATATTGTTGGGGATGTTGGGTAGAGCATTCCTCATATCTATGCAACGCTGGATAATAGGCAGGCAGATCATCAAGCATCTATCATTGAGATGGACGATAAGCTTTGTGATCAACTTGTTTCTATTTTGATTGACCTTGGATCTAATTATAGTTGTGTTAACCCTAACTTGGTGGATAAGTGTGGTTTGAATAAAGAAGTGCATGAAAAGTCTTGGTTAGTGCCACTGGCTACAAGTACCAAGAATAGAGTCCATCATTGGGCAAGAGCTTGTGCATTTGAGTTGAATAGTATGCCAACTTCAACACATTTGAACGTATTACCATTGGGGTCATATAGTATGCTTTTGGGTATGGATTAGCTATATCTTCATAGGACCAAAGTGGACTATTATGACAAAGCCATTGAGTGCTTGGATGACAATGAGGAACATAGAATCTTGTGGGGTAAGAAGAAAGCAACATTAATTAGGATGGTGACAGCTATGCAAACAAAACACAGTCGTATAAAAGGGTGTGCGTTATTTGCAATACACATTTCTAGTGATAAAGGTAAGGAGGATGAGGATGCAGAGATATTGAGTAGGTACCTGATCTTATAGCAGTTTCAGGATGTGTTTCCATAAGAGATCTCAAAGTTGTCGCCTCACAGAGAAGTGGACTTCTCCATTGAGTTGGTACTAGGGGCAACACCAACATAAAAAGCACCATATCATATGAGCACTCCAGAGTTGGTAGATATGAATTTGTAGTTGAAGGAAATGTTTTACAAAGGATACAATAGACCAAGTGTATCACCTTGGGGTTAAATAGTCTTGTTTGTGAAGAAGAAAGATGGTACTCTCAAGTTATGCGTTGATTAAAGGCAGTTGAACAAGGTGACCATCAAGAATAGGTATTTGTTTCTGAGGATTGATGACTTATTTGATCAATTAAAGGAGCAACAGTGTTCTCAAAGATTGATTTGAGATCTGGATATTACCAGGTATGCATCAAGGAAGTGGACATTTACAAGACAACTTTCCGGACTAGGTATGGGATCATGAGTTTGTTGTAGTTCCATTTGGTTTGGCTAATGCTTCAATTACCTTTATATGCTTGATGAATAGTGTGTTCAGACCTAATATGGACAAGTTTGTTATTTTATTCATTGATGACATTTTGATATATTCTAAGAATGAGGAAGAGCATTCTGAGCATTTAGCAGCAATGTTGAGATTGCTGGGAGAGCATCAGTTGTATCCTAAGCTCAGTAAATGTAGTTTCTTTTAGACAAAGGTACATTACTTGGGGCATGTGGTCTCCAAGGAAGGCACAACAGTAGATCCAAATAAGATAAGAGCTATCATGGAGTGGGAAACTCCTAGAAATGTGGATGAGGTAAGATCATTCATGGGGCTAGTAGGCTATTATAGGAGGTCCATGAAGAACTTCTCTCGGATTGCATATCCTATTATGTCATTGCAGAGGAAAGGCAAGAAATTTGAATGGACAGAGGAATGTGCAACAAGTTTTGAGCTATTAAAGCAGTGGTTGACAAATGTTCCATTGTTAAAGATTGCAAACACAGACAAAGAGTTTGCAGTGTGTATAGATCCTTGCAAAAGAGAACTTGGTGGAGTCCTTATGCAGGAGGGACAGGTAGTATGTTATGAGTCGCAAAAATTGAATGAGCATGAGCAGAACTATCTGACACATGATCTTGAGTTGGCAACAATCATTCATGTGTTGAAGATGTGGAGGCACTATCTTCTTGGCAAGAGGTTTGTATTGATGAGTGATCACAGTGGGTTGAGATACTTGTTTGACCAGCCAAATTTGAATGTCAAGCAAGCTAGATGGTTGGCCATGATCAATGAGTTTGACTTTGTGATCTAAATGGAAAATGGCATCCACCCATGGTATTCATCGACCCACGGAATTTACCCATGGCATTGTAAGTGGCTTCCATGCATGGTATTCATCCACCCATGGAATTTACCCTTAGTATTGTAAGTGGCATCCACCCATGGTATTTTCCCATGGTATTGTAAGTGGAATCCACCCTTGGTATTCATCCTCCCATGGTACTTATCCACCCATGGAATTTACCCATGGTATTGTAAGTGACATCCATCCATGATATTTAACCACCCATTGAATTTACCTGTGGTATTGTAACAAAAAAATACTATAAGTAACAAGTCGCATTTTGTAAAAGGACAGATTGTCCACCACAATGTAGCTTTTACAATTATTCGCTATTTTAATAAAAAAAAATCTTGGTGATTTTGTTTAATGTGTGTTCTCCTATTTTCTTCTAGCATTTCAATTTTTCATATCTTGGGGGCCTCAACGCCCCCCCCCCCCCCAACCATACCATATCCATTTCATTTTTTTAGATCTTGCCCCAACCCCCCTCCCCCCAAGATATGGATCACTTTGAGATGAGGTGCACGAAGGGTAAAGAGAACAAGGTTACAAATACTCTTAGCAGGCGGATATAGGTAAATCACATTGCAACTATGAGTTCTTATGGGACAGACTTACATGATCAGATTTTACAGGCAGGTCAGTAAGATGATAGGTATAGAGAACTTATGCATATGTTATAGTAGAGTACAGGTACAGGTACAAGTGCACAGGATGCATACTATCATTTCTCAGTAGATGGCTTGATTAGATTTAGGGACAGGATATATGTGTTAGACAATATTGAGCTCAAGAAGATTATCTCGAGGGAGTTTCAAGTGAAACCGTATTCAGGTCACCCAAGCTACCAAAAGACATTAACAACAATAAAGAAGTTTTATTATTGGTTGAATCTGAATAAGGATGTGGAAAAGTTTGTGGCTAGATGTTTGGATTGTCAGCAGGTAAAGACAGAGTGTAGGAATCTAGGTGGACTACTATAGCCGATTCTGATTCCAGAATGGAAATGGGAGGTCATTTCCATGGATTTCATTATAGGTTTTCCGAGGAAATCTAGACATCATGATTCCATCATGGTTATGGTGGACAAGTTAACTAAGGTAGCACACTTAATTCCAATAAAGACTGCAAATTCATCTGGTGATGTGGCACAAGTGTTCATCAGAGATGTAATCAGATTGCATTGTTTTTCGAAGAAGATTGTGTCAGACAAGGATGCAAAGTTTACTTCCAAGATTTGGAAGGAGTTTTTTGCAAGGTTAGATACAAAGTTGGTCTTCAATACAACTTATCATCCGTAGGCAGACAGATGGAAAACAAAAGAGGGTCAACAGGATATTGGAGGACATGTTGAGGATGTATGTGATGCATCAGTAGAAGAGATGGGAGGAGTACCTTCTATTGGTTGAGTTTGCTTATAATAATGGTTACCAGGAATCACTGAGGATGAGTCCATTTGAGGCATTGTATGGGCGAAGTTGTAATACCCCCATTAGTTGGAGTGACCTGGTGAACCTGGTATTGATTGGACTGGACATGTTAGCAGAAATGGAAGAGGAAATGTTGTTAAAATAACAACAATAAAATCCTAATTTAATTTTTCCTTGAATTAAATTAGGAATTAAATTGTAATTCTATTGTCATAGCAACTTGTAACAATTAACTAAGTTAAGTTGACTCGGTAAATTCGAGTTGGAAGTCTATCTAGAGTCATGTAGAGTGATCCCTAAAATTTAGGGGCCTAGGTTGAGTTATGATTGAGTTGTAATTATTTAATTCAGTTTAATGAGTTAAATTTAGTTAAACTGGTTCTAACTGTTGGAGGAACTAGTGATTGGTTAAGTGAAATAAAATGGATTTAATTCACATGAGTGATCAATGAGATAACTGATAATTCACTCAAAAATAAGTCATGCATGTCAATTCAGAGGAAGACCTAGTTGGGATTAGAGTTTAGGGACAGTGTATTATTAGTTGTATAATTTTTCGAGTTGTACAGATGGTGCATGCAATTAGTAGAAGGCCTATGATGGATTGCACAATTGTGGTGAGGGATTTTCCCAACTAAATATGGGTTAATTCCCTTAGGGATTGCGTAAGGAAGTAGGGGCTTGGTAGGAAACACATTTGGCTAAGTGTTGGCTTGATCTGGTTTGTGAAGCAGTGAGATAGTTTGTACTTGTGCAAAGATTGTTCGGGTTGAACAAGCATTGTATTTTCTTCTCAGATATTTTGGTTAATGCAATATAGATAGTGAGGCTTTTGAGTAGTTGCTTTCCCCAAAAAAATATTGTGTTATGTGCGATTGAAATTCTTCCTTTTCTACTTCATGATTTCATTGATCAATTTTTGTTTCCGCTGATGAGCAAAGTATATTAATTTCTTTTGTTTTAGCATAGCACATAAGCAGTTTGAACCTACAGTAAAAATCTACATGGTATCGCAGTTGAAATCACTATAGAAGAGGAGAATACGAGTTTGTTGTGCACGTGAAATCGAATTTGCAATTTCATACTACAGAGTCAGCAGGATGTCATTCTACGGTTTGAGACTTGAATATGCCCTGGAGGGTAGCTCGAATTACATAGCTGGGAAGGACATGATGGAGGCAGTGTTGGAAGACAATGGGTTGAAGGAATTCATAAATCATGATATCCTAAAGCCTCCAACGTCTGATGCTAAAGGTCTGGTTGAATGGAGAAAATGTGTGGCAAAGGCGAGAAGGATTATCCTAGAAGGAGTTTGATATCATATTGTCTCAAATCTCCATGGTAAGGAAACTCCATTTGCAATGTGGGATGCACTGATGGGCTTGTTTCAAAATAGCAGTGACCACACAAAGTTGGGACTGAAGGACAAGCTCAGAAAGATCAAGATGGAGAAAGGCAGCTCAATTCTGAAGTTTTTGACCAGATTCACCCAATGTCAAGATGAGCTTGGAAGTATCAGGGTTACTGTTGCAAAAGACAATCTGGTGAGCCTAGCACTTATAAGACTTCCCAAGAGCTGGCACAACTACCAGGACTTAGTTAATGGGAGGGAGAAGCTACCAAAGTGGGAGCGACTGTGGCCCAACTTGGTACATGAAGAGATTTAGCAGAACACCAGAGACATATCCTCATCAAAGCATGATGATGTGGAGAACTGTGCCTTAGCTGGGAAAGCGAAGAAATGGAAGGGGAATTCATCCCATTCCAAATCAGATTCCAATCAGGGAGGCAAAAAGAATGACATGTCAAAAATCAAGTGTTTTCACTGCCACAAGCTAGGACATTGTGCCACAAACTGTTCACACAAGAAAGTCGGTCAGAATCCCTTAGGAGGAGCGGTAGGTAAGCTCTTGCTTCGCAATTCGAACTGGATTTTACCCTCATCACTTGCATGGTGTCATTAATGATGGGTAGTGTGTGGTACCTGGACAGTGGAGCTTCATTCCATATGACCGGTAACAAAGAGCTCTTCAGTAACTTGGAGGAGAAAGATCTCCAGATGCATATTGTGATGGGTGATGATGGGAGGTATATCATAACTGACATCAATATTGTTACCTTTCAGAGGGAGTCTAGTTCTCCCCTCATTTTGAGAGATGTCATGTATGTTCCAGGTTTGAAGAGAACTTGGTTTTTGTTCCTAGGTTGGAGGATAAAGGCTATGATGTGATATTTAGTAAGGGAAAGGCTTTCCTTCGTCACATAACCACAGGACAGGTGAAGCAAATAGGTGTTCAAGTGAAGAACCTCTACAAAATGGAGGTAGAAGATTTCGTTGCTTTGAGCACTAAAGTAGAGAAGGTGTAGAGCCAAGACATCGGTGAGTTGTGGCATAGAAGATTTGGTCACTTGCACCACAGAGCTTTGAAGATCATGCAACAAATTTCTACAGGACTTCCCAAGGGTACACTATAGCAGAGAGACACATGCAAAGGGTGTACATTAGGGAAGTACACCAAAGCTTCCTTTCATGACAAGGACAATCGAGAGCAAACGAACCTTGATCAAGTTCACTCAGATGTGTGTGGACCATCCTTGATAGCATCCACAACCAAGCAAAAGTATTATGTAATATTTGTTGATGATTTTTCTCATAAGTGTTGGATTTTATTCATGCAGAAGAAAGATTAGACATTCGCTAAGTTTTGTGAATTTAAAGCACTTGTTGAGAAAGATACTAGCAGGAAAGCTAACGCTCTCAGAAGCAATAATGGTGGAGAGTATGTGTCGAATGAATTCAAGAACTTCTGTGCAATAGAAGGCATTCGATGGGAGTTGATAGCACCTCATAACCCACAACATAATGGGGTGGATGAACAAAAGAACAAGTATTGTGGGAGCGACACAGGTGATGTTTCATGATCAGGGCCTACCATTACACTTGTGGGTTGAAGCATGCAACACAATTATTTATTTGCAGAACATAAGCCCTCATCGAATCCTCTGGATGAGTACACCAAAAGAGGCTTTTTTAGGGAAGAAACCAAATGTGGCACACTTCAGGATCTTTGGTTCATTAGTCTATTACCATGTTACCAATTGTGCACGGAAAACGTAGAGCCAAAAACTTAGTTGGGAATATTTGTGGGGTACACTAACACACCTCACAACTATCGGGTGTACCTGCAAACCAATGTGATGATAGTGGTTCACAGAGATGTGAAGTTCGATGAAGAGAATGCCATGAGATGTTCCCTTGAGAGGGAGCTTCAACTACATGCAGTTGAGGAGCTTTTAGCTCCAAAGGAGGAACATCAGGATGATGTGGAGCAACCACATGCAGAGGAGTAGGGAGTGGAAACACCCACTCATGCAGAGACTTCTAGAGATGGGAGAAAGTGCACCAGAGAGGCTGACAAGTTAATGCATGATGCTAGAGAGAATGTGGGAGTAGCCGCATCACAGCATAGACAGAGGAGGTCACTAGAGAGGTACATTGGCTACATGGCTATGATGAGCGAGAGTGTAGAGATTGAGCCATCCTCATTCAAGGAAATAGTGCAACAACTAGTGTGGGTTGATGCCATGGTTGAGGAGTATGACTCCATTATCAGAAACAATGTTTGGGAGGTGGTTCCAAGACTAACAGACAAGTTAGTCGTGAGTTCCAGATGGCTTTACAAGGTAAAGCAAGCAACAGATGGGAGTGTGGAGAAACACAAGGCCAAATTTGTGGCCAAAGGGTTCTCTCAGGTGGAGGGAATTGATTACGATGAGACTTTTGCTCCTATAGTAAGGTAATCATCAATTAGATCTATTATAGCACTGTCAGTGCAAATGGGATGGAAGATACATTAGATGGATGTAAATATGACTTTCCTCAGCGACATGATTGAGGAAAAGGTGTATATTGAGCAACCTAAAGAATTTGAGGCCTTCAACAGAGAGTCACATGTGTGCAGACTCAAGCGAGCATTGTATGGACTAAAACAAGCACCCCGTGCTTGGTACAATAGGATTAACAACTATTTCATTGGGTTGGGCTTCACCAAAAGTGAAGCAGATGCGAACCTTTACCATATTGTGGTTGAAGGTAAATTGTTTATTATTGTTTTATATGTCGATTGACAGGTGATGAAAAGTTGATCAAGTCTTGCAAGGAGGATCTTGCAAGAGAGTTTGACATGAAGGACTTGGGGTTCATGCATTACTTTCTTTGTATGGAAGTATGGCAAGGAGATGAGGAACTGTTTGTCTCTCAGGGAAAGTATGTCAACGAGATACTGAAGAAGTTCCACATGGAGAGCAGTAAACCCATGGAGACTCCTCTAGATGGTAACTAGAGGAAGGAGGATGCTACTTCAAGTGAAGTAGTGGAGTCCACTATTATAGACAACTTGTGGGTTCGCTTATGTATTTGGTGAACGCATGACTAGACATGTGTTATGAAGTTAACCAACTTATTCAAGCTATGGTTAAGCCAAGCAAACTATACTGGAAGGGAGCCAGACAGTGTTTAGATACCTCAGAGGCACCACTTAGTTTGGTCTTTGGTACAGACAGATAGAGGGAGTGAAGCTTCAAGGCTTCACAGATGCAAATTGGGCAGGGAGTCCATCTGATAGGAAGAGCACATCAGATGGAATCTTCAGTATTGGGTCAGCAACAGTTTCTTGGTACAACAAGAAGCAGAGATCAATTGCACTCAGTTCGGGAGAAGAAAAGTACATGGTTGTTAGTCATGCAACTTGTGAGGCTATCTGGATGAGGAAGGATCTTGTTGGTTTGTTTGGTTAGCAGGTGGATCCAACTGTGATTTACTGTGACAATCAGATTTGTATCAAACTCTCTGAGAATCCAGTTTTTCATGATTGGTCCAAGCATATTGACATCCGGTATCACCATCTTCGAGATTGTGTGCAGAGGAGAATCATGTTGTTGAAGTACATTCCTACAGAGGAGTAGGATGCAAATATTTTGACAAATGCATTGTCAAGATGCAAATTTGAGTTTCACAAAGGCAGGATCGGGGTAGCATATAATCCCTTTCTTGTTGAGAGGGAGTGTTAAAAATAGCAACAAGAAAATCCTAATTTAATTTGTCCTTTAATTAAATTGGGAATTAAAGTGTAATTCTATTCTCATAGCAATTTGTAACAATTATCTAAGTTAAAGTTAAGTTGAATTAGTTGGCTCAGTAAATTCAATTTGGAAGTCTATCTAGTGTCATGTAGAGTGATCCCTCAATTTTAGGGGCCCAGGTTGAGTTCTGATTGAGTGGTAATTATTTAATTCATTTTAACTGAGTTAAATTCAGTTAAACTAGTTCTAATTGCTGGAGGAACTAGTGAGTGGTCAAGTGAATTAAATTGGATTTAATTCACATACAATGATCAATTAGATAACTGATAATTCACTCAATAATAAGTCACGCATGTCAATTCAGAGGAAGACCCAGTTGAGATTAGAGTTCATGGACAATGTACTATCAATTGTATAATTTTACGAGTTGTATAGATGGTGCATGCAATCAGTAGAATGCCTATGATGGATTGTGCAGTTGTGGTGAGGGATTTTCCCAATTAAATATGGGTTAATTCCCTTAGGGATTGTGCAAGGAATTAGGGGCTTGGAAAGCACCAGATTTGACTAAGTGTTGGCTTGAGATGGTTTGTGAAGCAGTGAGATAGTTTGTACTTGTGCATATATTGTTCGAGTGGAACAAGCATTGTATTTTTTTTCTTAGATCTTCTGGTTAATGCAATATAGATAGTTGGGGTTTTGAGAAGTTGCTTTCCCCATAATAATATTGTGTTATGTGCGATTGAAATTCTTCCTTTTCTTCTTCGTGATTTCATTAATCAATTTTTGTTTCCACTGATGAGTAGAGTAGATACATGTCTTTTGTTTTAGCATATCACATAAGCAGTTTGAATCTACAGTAAAAAACTACAGAAGAGCCCAGAGACACTATTCATTCTGGATCAGAGGCAAATCACGCACTAGAATTGAGTAGGTCAAGGTGCAATGGAACTACTTTGGACCAGATGAAGCCACTTGGGAAATAGTTGATCGATTGAGGGTATCTTACCCATTTTTGTTTATTATGTAAATGAATGTAAAAAGAGTTGTGTGTATATAAAGCTCACTGTTGAATTTTTTTATTTATTCTTTTTTATTTATTTTTTTATTTATTTTTTATTTTTATTTTTTGTATAGAACACCGAGGACAATATTCCTATAAGGGGGTGGGGTGTGTTACAACCCTTTTTGCTACCCCCCATGCAAATGTCACTAGGTATATTAATTCATGTAAATAATGTGGAGATACAAATAATGATTGGGTCGAAGGAGTGGACTTAGATTCAAAGACAGAGGAGGAGGAGTTTATTGTGATGAGTGTAAACCTAAGCCACTTAACCTATTCCCATAAGGGCCTCCCTGACGAATTTATGTCCATACTCGTGTGCACATTGAATTTGTGTATGGGATGCTTGGGTGAAGGATGAGCTCATATTATCCATGTTCTCGTGGGACATGTTAAGGAAGTCAACACGAAAGAGAAGGGACATGAAGAAAAAGAAGGTGTGGGTAGAGAACACGAGGGATATGGGTGTGAAAGGAGGTGAGTGTCGGAGAGCACAAGCAAAGTAGGAGCAGGAGAAGGAGCGCTCAGAGAAACAACATTGCGGGAAGCCTTGTGGTGTGATTGGGAAATTATTCCTTGCATTATGGAGTGATCCAATGCAAGTTTCAGTGTTGGATTTGGCCGAGAAGGCTCAATGGAGATATTGATTCAATTGGTGCTTGCCTTAGGGTTGAAAAACCATCCTTAGAGTGAGATCATACTCCTGGAATGAGAAAAACTTCACTGAACCTTGGTCACATCCCTATGATCAATCTAAGAGATAGAGAAAGTCATGTTGTGCTTATTACCTGGGAGCAGTTGATAAACCACCTGGATATTGGACTGCTCCTCTTAGTTATCTATCTAAAGGATTATTGGTGTGAATTCCCTTGAGCACTTAACTCCTCAAACTCTAAATATGGCTAGGGGGTGGTCAACTGCAAGAAATATTGCAATGTAGTTGGCTCATAGTTAGGTGGAGATTTGAAGTCCTTCCTTTAGTTTACAACCATTTCAAGTTATTTAGATAAGCATTCTTGGTTATGCATGTTAGACTACATGCTATGATATGCCTTATTATGCTTATGATTAATGATTAATCCTATGTCAATTATGTAAGAACGTTTGATTCACTATCTAACCATTGCTGACCAACTGACTTGTATATCTATGGTGATTATGAGTGGCTTGAGTTATGTGGATGCAACCTTCTTAGTCATTTGCAAGTTGTCTAATATGTCCTTGATTGATGATCTCAAATCACTGAGGACTAACTGTGATTTCATAAGTTTTTGTCATCTTTATATATTTATGAGTTTGGGTAGCTCACTGCCATTTAATGATGGTGGGTTATCTTATTATGATTTCAATTTATGTGTTGTGTATCCTCATCATCATTTAACTTATGGATCTATGTGTTTGTTGATATCCTCGTGATTTATAGAGTTACTTACATGAGTATGCATGGTGGCTTGATATGCCTTAGCTAACCTGTCATGGCATGTGATTTCTATAATCTAACATGTTGTGAATATCATGGTTCATTGCCTTGATGGAGACTATAGACTTCCTCTAGAGAGGAGAAAGTAATTAGGTGCCATGCGATGCTTAAAGAATTCATCTACATTTATTTGATGCTTGCTTGAATGTCAAGTGAGCATTTTGTGGTTATGTGCATCTTTGTGATGTTGTGATATCTAGAGCTCCACAAAGGAAACATGTTATGTGAGATCCATGTGAAATTTCTTTATTGGAACTATCTCTTAAATGTATTCAGTAGACCTGGTGGTATTTGCTTGGGGCAATCCTTATGATCTTGTATGGTGCTATTGTATTTGAGTTTACAGAGTAGTATTAGCTATGGCTTAGCTTGTTTCAGTGCCTAAAAGTAGACACAATGATAATTCCATTGGTTGTATTATGGCTATGTATAGTATTTTGAATGTTTGGTGTTTGAATAAGGGTTCCAATCTTGTAGAATTCGGTGTTTTGAGCAATGCCTTACTTCAAGGAGAACTATGGCTAAGTCCCTTGAAGTTCTTAGATCTTATAAGTCTAATTTTTATAGGAGGTAGAATTTTATCTTAGCCTTAGCTAACCTGTCATGGCATGTGATTTCTATAATCTAACATGTTGTGAATATCATGGTTCATTGCCTTAATGGAGACTATAAACTTCCTCTAGAGAGGAGAAAGTAATTAGGTGCTATGCGATGCTTAAAGAATTCATCTGCATTTATTTGATGCTTGCTTGAGTGTCATGTGAGCATTTTGTAGTTATGTGCATCTTTGTGATGTTGTGATATCTAGAGCTCCACAAATGAAACATGTTATGTGAAATCATGGCATGTGATTTCTATAATCTAACATGTTGTGAATATCATGGTTCATTGCCTTGATGGAGACTATAGACTTCCTCTAGAGAGGAGAAAGTAATTAGGTCCATTAGTTGTATTATGGCTATGTATAGTATTTGGAATGCTTAGTGTTTGAATATGGGTTTCAATCTTGTAGAATTTGGTGTTTTGAGCAACACATTACTTCAAGGAGAACTATGGCTAAGTCCCTTGAAGTTCTTAGATCTTATAAGTCTAATTGGTATAAAAGGTAGAATTTTTATCTGAGCATGGATGAGTTATTAATAGGATTTTGTATTTGGGGCTAGACAAGTTATTGGCAAGATTTTGTATTCGGGGTCGGGTGAGTTTTTGACAAGATTTTGTATCTAGGGTTGGACGTGTTTTGAGGGTTTGACACTTAGGTGCATCTTGATAAACAAAATGGCCAGATATTTAAGGGACTGGTAAGTGTATCCAAGGTGGGCCTGTTTAGAGGGATTATTAGCTCAGGTTTGGATTCCCTCGTGAGTGGAAATGTATTTGGGATGGGCCTTGCTTAGGTGAACATTTGCATCGAACCAGATTTTGGAGAGAGAGGAGTGATATCCAGTGTGGGTCCCATCATGGGTGGAACTGGATGATCATTGGAGCATACAAGATATCCAGGGGTTCGAGAGGTTGCACATATCACAAATGTTCGTAGTGCCAAATATCTCCATAAGATTGGATATGATGTGAACAAAGTATAACCCTTATGGGTTGTAAGTAAAGGTTTAGGATATGGGTGATTCGGGGGTGTGAATGATATGCACTAAGGAAAAATTTATGCACCCTAGATTTCCCCTCATAACTAGATATAACATGAATTCATTAAATTGCATGGTAGGGGTTCCGCCCTATGAGACCAACAAATTAAGATGAGCTGGCAAACACCACAAATGCACAATTATGGTTGTGTGGACACCACTTAGGAGTTGCAGGTGATGTGGCACTACTCATGGTGACATGATATAGCCACATGGGGCATGCATGGGAGCCACGTGGCAGTGTCTTGTTGATGTGGCAAGAGTTATAATTGACTAGACTTCAAATGCACATAAATTTCAATCCGTGAATTAGGTTGAGCTAAAGTTTATATCACCAGAAAGTTGTTGATGTGCTGAATGCGATGGTGTTGTCCAAAGTTAATTCCACAAGCTTTGGAGAAGAAGCATTTTTGTAACCCCATCTTCATAGTTAGACCATGGAGGTCGGGTTAGTTAAAAGTAACACCTCCCACACCCCAGGAAGAGAAAGGGAGTGTCACATTAGATGTTTGTTTTGGATATCAATGAATCAAAATGAGGCAAGGAGTCATTCTAAAAACACCCTTTTATAACACATGAAAGTCATTATGAGTTTTTGGTTATGCCATTTGGACTTATAAGTGCACCTTCAACATTTCAAAGCTTGATGAATTCTATTTTCATATCTTCCTAAGAATATTTGTGTTAGTATTTTTCAGAGACATACTAATCTACAACAAATCTTGAGAAGAACATGTATAAGGTGTTGATAAGGTCTTAACACCAAGTGTGCCTTTGGCGTTCAAGAAGTGGAATATTTGAGTTATATTGTATTCCATGATGGTGTCAAAATGGATCCTAACAAAATCGAATCTATGAGGGAATGGGAGGCCTTGAAAAAACTGTGAGGGTTCATAGGATTAAGAGGAAATCATCACAATTTTTTCAAGAATTATGGTCAAATAGTAGCACCTTCAACATGATTAATGCGGAAGGAAGTGTTTTCTTGTACTAAATAAGCCACCAAACCTTTTGAAAAACTTAAAGAGGTTATATGTACAACTCATGTCCTAGTGACACCTAACTTCACAAAAAGCTTCATTATGGAGTTTGATGCCTCAAGCCATGGCGTTGGTGTAGTTTTGATGTAAGAAGGAAGGCCTTTTGCCTTTGAAAGTAACAAACTTAAAAGAAAGAACTTACTCAGACCCATCTATGAAAAAGAAATGTTGGTCGCACCACAAGCAGCTAAAAAATGATGTCCATGCCTAATAAGAAGACACTCCATAGTAAAACATATCATGATAGTTTGAAGTACTTCTTGGAACAAAGACTTATCTTTAGAAGAACAACAAAATTGGGTTACAAAGATGTCAAGTTATGAATTTGAAATTATCTACAAAAAAGGAAAACAAAATATCTTGTTAGATGCATTCTGAAGGAAAGAGGAAGACACAAAGGATTTACTATGCACTATTTCCATTCCACAATCTAACTAGGTGGAAAAATCAAGGATAGAATGGAAGCAAGATGAGAAGGTATTCAATATCATTCAACAACTATGAGAGGACCTTGATGTAGTAGAAAATTTTATATGGAAGAATGATTTATTATGGTATGAAGATCGATTTTACTTTTGTAAGAATTCTCAACTCAAACAGAAGGTCCTTTTGGAGTTACAAATTTCTCTTGTAGGACATTTAGGGTTCTTAAAGACATACCATAGGAGAAATAATTTTCTTTTGGGAAGGTAATAAAGTAGACGTGCAAACATTTGTGGCTTAATGTGTGGTATTATAAGAAAATAAGGGAGAGAAAATGAAGAGCCTAGGGCTTCTTTAACCATTAGCCATACCAAGCTAACATTAGGAAAAACTTTCAATGGATTTTACCATGGGTTTACCCAGATTAGAAGGAAAGAGTCTCATTATGGTAGTGATAGGTCGAATGAAAAAATATGCCTATTTTTGCTCTCTTTCTCATCCTTTTAAAGTAAGTACAATGGCAAAAGCATTCATGAAAACAACCCAAACACTACATGGAATATCAATGATTATTGTAAGTGATAAAGATCTCATTTTTTTGTAAGTTGAAGTCTTTCATTATAAAAAATAGATTACATATGTTTTGGATTTATGGTATCCTTTGGTCTACCACTAGGGAAACTAGATCATTAGTGAAATAGAAGATTTTTTCTCCACATAATGTTTAATGTCCATACCATAAGAAAAAATATAGCAAGGGCAAGGCTCGTAACCAAAATTTTTGACAAAAGTAGCTAGACAAAATTTTGTAGCATTATCAGGCTCACAAAGACCATAAACCACAAAAAACACAAGATATACTAACATGCAAAGGAATATCAAGAAGTTGAGGTGTCCACCTCTGTGGGCGCTAGCTTGGCTAGGTTGTCTGATCTTGAATCTTTCCCACGAGCTAAATATACCTCTATCTACACCAACTTTCTCTCCATGACCTTGAATTATAGTTGGAGTTTATCTAAGATCAATAAGATTTTGACTTACGTCATTCCTTTCCAGTAAGAATTTTCCCAATAGTGATTTTAGTTGCCAGTATAGATCGACAATGTGCAAATATTGATTTAGATGGTTGAAGGTATTGCTCGTCTTAGGCACCTTCTCTGCCACAATAACCAAAACCTCACAGTCTGAATGACAACCCTTCGAATTTACAATTTCCTCCTTTGCTTCATGTAATTCTTGCTGCACCTCTAATGATGTTTGTAGATGGTAGAGCCATCCCGATGACTGGGCATGTACACGAGCTCCCAAGCCACTAAGTGAACCTCAACCACTACCACCTCATCTACATTGGTCTCGTTGCTTGGTCATAATGGGCACCCAACCAGAGGAAATAAATAAAGGTGTCAGAGTGAGAACCCACAGTCGTGAAAGCAAAGGTTGGGGAGGAGGTCTTAGGCCGGGAGGGTGTGGCCATGAGCTAGAAAAAATAGCAAGAAAATTTGGCTTGGCAAAGTAAATGGATGATAAATAGAAAGGAATATTCCCCAGTCAGAGCTAGAGTACTTCGAGAAACTTCCCAAGGCAAGTGGTTAACTCACTAGAGATACAGTTACATGCGAGAGTTAATTATTGAAAGTTACTATCCATTGTAATTTGAATAGACAATACTTGCATTCATACGATGTAGCTAACATATTACGAGGGGTGATGGGCACGTCTCCATCGTCCATTACTTAAGGTGGCAATTGTCTCGCCTCCTCACCTCTTTCAACTTCTAATGTCACCCCATTTGGGGATAATTTTTTTGATGTTGTCACACACACACATATATAAAATGGAATGAGAATTTTTGGAGGATCGGTAACTTCGGTCACATCGGTTTCCACTAGTACACCAGATACAACTATTACATAAATGCCATAAAGGGTGAGTTACAACATGTCTTTGGAGACTTGATGTAATGTCCCTGACCACTTAGGAAGCAAATGATGGAGTTTGCTAGCCTAACATGGTTCTCATAGGCTAAGGTAAGCAAAATTTAATAAGGGGACTTGATTTGCCTAGGAAAACATTATAAAAGTCCAAAGGGTGAAAAGGGGAACACTTCCGAGGCAAAGTGAAAAGTCACTTTAATTTTATAAAGTGAAAAGACTACAAAGTGATTTTATAAAAGTTAAAAGGGTAAAATGGTAACAAAAGTGGTCACAAGTTTATAAAAGAGAAAAAATGAGGAGACTCTCCTCATTCATTCGCTTGCATTTTGAGAAAAGGAGCTCTACGAGAGTTTTGTAGAAGAAACCTAGGGTTTTAGAAACCCTAGCTGCTATGGCTAGCTTAGGTGTTGAAACTAGACACCCTAGTTGGTTTAAGAGAGTGAGATCACTCATATTTCACTACCGTGCTTTAATGGTGTAAAAAAATTGCAGAAGTTGTCGAGGTAAAGAGGTCTTATCAGTTGATTTTAACTTCTGAAATAGTTTTCTCTATATATCTATATGTAGGGAGCAACCATTGGGAGATAATGATTGCATATGGGCCATTTATCCACTGATTTGAGAAGAGTAGTCCCTTAAATACAAAGCATCCATACCTGAGCCTTTCAGGCTCAATTTTCCTTGTGAAGAGGGGGATGTATTACCACACTATCATTAGGGACGAGGTTTGCTACTAAATCAATCAAGCTGCCTTGAATAAGAGGTCGAAATCAATGTTAGATATGTGGCTTGAAGTTTATACCTGTGATGGTTGAGTTCTGAATAAGGGGGAGTCAACTTTCTTGTCACCACAAAGACCGTGGGTTATCTTTATTTGCTAGGCACATTATTTCTTCATAGGAGGTCAATATCATTTGTCACTTGGGTCGTGTATCATTCATTGTAGGGCATGGATACCATGGGAGATATTTTTATCTTGTTTGCTCGAGTTAACATAAGTAGTGGGTTTGAAGAGCCCTTGTATATCAGTCTAGATCCCCCACGAATTTTTCTGTTGGTTGTGCTTGTATTAAATGCCTATTTGGAGGCTTATCAATGGGTTATTACACAATAACGTTGGGAACAACCACCTAGAGAGTGTGTTAATTTTGGGTAGCATCAGATGTGATCTAGATCCGCAATTTTGTGGAGGGGTTGAAATTCATGAGATCTCCAAGACCCATAAATCGTTTGGAGAAATTCCACCCGGATGATGAGTTATTAAAATAATTAATATTTTTAATGGGGTTCCTATGTCTAAACTTAGGAAAATAAAAATATTAATGGGTATTAATAAAGATATGGGTGACAAGCTTATAAGAGATGAGGATCAAGTGTGTTTTAATCTTAGCCGTTGATTAGGGACTTAATCTCGACCATTGATTCATCAACATGAAAAGTATAAGAGAAATCGATTCTCAAGGAGAAGAAGTTCGATTTCAGAGGGAGAGTAGCAGGGTGAAAGAAGAGGAGGGTATCAATATCAGTCAGAGACTGAGGAAGAGGTGACACAGAGCCTCTAAGAGGCAGTGCAGAGGGAAGATCAGTGAGACAACGCAGCTGGAGACGTAGTCCTCATGCAGTCTGATGCAAAAGTGACACAGAGGAGGGTAGAGGGTCTCCAGGGTGTCAAAACTTCTCCAAGAGAAGGAGAAAAGTTGTCTAAGGTGTTTCTCTCAGAAGTGTCTCAGTATTATGTAGAATCCTTCTTTGTAAAGAGATTGTTGCTGAAGATTAATAAATAAACCCTCATCTGCTGCACTGATTTTCCCACATTGGGTTTTTTCGGGGACAATTGTCCAAAAATAACTGTGTTGATGTGATTGATTCTTGTGCTTGTATATCACTATTATTTTTCTCTATGCTATTATGTGATAACTGCTCTAGAATTTATTTTAATGTTTACTGAAGGGTTTTTGTGAATAACTTATTGTGGAAAATAAGTAGGAGAAATAAATTAGTTACTGTAGTAGAATTTCGTGTTAGAAATTTTCACATGGTATAAGAGTAGGAATCGGGCAACAGGATTAAAGAATTTGCTATCAGTCAGGAGCATGATGTCGGGTTATCAACTTAGAAGGAATCACGCAGATCTCCTTAGAAAGAAGAGAGCACGAAGAACATAGATCATGATTATTCTATGTTAGCTTCCAGACTGGAAGAAGAAGTCGTTGGCTTAGCGAGTTCTGCCTCCTTTGAGGTTTGGTATATAGATAGTGGAGCTTCCTGGTACATGACAGGAATACAAGAATGTTTTTTGAATGATCAGGAAGAAAGGATGAACTTCCATATCACCATGGGAAATAAGTCAAAATGTACCCTTGCTGGAAGAGGTATTGTAGTCTTTCAAACAAAAGCAGGGGATCAGATTCGAGCAACTAATGTGATGCATGTGCCAAGATTGGGGATGAACTTACTCTCTATATCTCAGCTTCAAAACAAGGGTTATGATGTTTTCTTCATTAAGGAGAAAGTGTATTTCAAACACCCGAGTTGGAAAAAGAAGGCCCAGATTGGAGTCAGAAGTAACAGGCTGTATAAATTACAACTAGAATCTCCAATGGCACTGATAGGCAGTAGTGGGGAAAAAGATTTGAATGAACTATGGCACAAGAGGATGGGACACTTACAACATGGGCCTCTAAGAATTCTTGGAAGAACAGTAATAGGAGTTCCAGAGTTGAGTACCAAACGAGATGATGTATGCATAGGGTGCGCCCTAGGTAAGTACGCCAAAGCGACATTTTCTAGAAGCAACAATAAGGCTAAGAGACTTTTAGGATTGATACGCTCAGATATTTGTGGACCCATGTCCACAAAAGCTCTTAGTGGCGCCGAATGGTTCGTCACCTTCATTGATGACCATTCCAGAAAGACTTGGACCTACTTTCTAAAAACCAAGGATGAGGTTTTTGGTCGATTCAAAGAGTTCAAGGTTCTAGTTGTGAATCTGACAGGAAGGAGGATAAAGATATTGTGCTTAGAAAATGGTGGAGAATACATCGACAAGGACTTCACTGATTTTTGCGCAAGGGAAGGCATCAGAAGAGAGTGGACAACTCCTTATAATTCGGAGCAAAATGGAGTAGCAGAAAGGAAGAACATGACTATTGTTGAAGCAATCAAGGCGATGTTCTATGATCAGGATATACCCAAGTTTCTAAGGGCAGAAGCATGCAACACGATTGTTTATGTCCATAACAGGACTCCTCATAGGGCATTAGGTAAGATTCCTCCGAAGTGTGCCTTCACCGGTAAGAAGCCTGAGGTGAGTCATTTCAAGATATTTGAGAGTTTGGCATATTGCCATGTACCCAAAGAAAAGAGGAAGGAATTGGATGAGACTGCGGAGAAAGGATATCTTGTGGGATATAGCGAGAATGCTAAGGAATATAAAGTTTATCTTCTGGGGAATAGGAAGATCGTAATTCGACAAGATGTAAAGTTCATGGAGGATAGAGGTTTTAGGAAATCCTGAGAAATGCCTTCCAAAGAGAAGTCAAAAGATGATCCATTGGTCCAACCACTTTAGCCAGCATAAACTAGCACCAATATTTCTCCTAAAGGAAAAATTGTAGAGGTATCACAACAGCTGGAGTCTCAGGAAGAGGAGGAGTAGATAGATATACCCACTACCAATGGAAGAATGGGCCAGGAACTTTGACAGATACTATGAGATGCAGAGGATTTTGTCAGAGCACCCAGGAACGAGAAAAGGGAGCATAGACAACCAAACAGATACCAAGCCTTCGTGGCTCAGGTTAGAGAACCCTCTAGTTTTCAGGAGGTCGTTGAACATCAAGTATGGGTAGATGCTATAGTGGAAAAATACAGTTCCATAATGGTTAATGCTGTATGGGAAGTGGTACTTAGGCCTCAGGATAGGCCAGTTGTAGGTTCAAGATGGATCTACAAAGTCAAATATGTTGCATATGGCAGTGTGGAAAAATAAAAAGCTAGGTTTGTGGCTAAGCGGTATGCTTAGAAGGAAGGGATAAACTATGAAGAAACCTTCGCCCCAGTAGCCAGGTATACTTCTATTAGATTTGTGATATCCCTTGCAGCATAGATGGGGTGGGAGATTCACCAAATGGATGTCAAGATGACGTTCTTGAACGGGGTGATAGAAGAAGCAATATACATTGAACAACTAGAGGGTTTTGAGACACATGAGAAGAAATCTCATGTATGCAGGTTGAAGAAAGCCTTGTATGAGCTTAAACAAGCACCTAGAGCATGGTACGGTCGAATTGATGGTTATTTGTAGAAGATGGGATTCATTAAGGGTGACGCAGATCCTAACCTTAACTATCTGGTTGTAGAGAATGAGCCTCTAATCCTGGTGTTATATGTGGCTGATCTTTTTCTGACAGGCTCATCTAGGCTCATCAAAGACTACAAGGAAAACCTAGCTACAAAATTCAACATGAAGGATTTGGGACGAATGCATTATTTCTTGGGGTTGGAAGTTTGGTAGCAGAAGGGTGGGATTTTCCTTGGACAAGGGAGACATGCTAAAGAGATTTTGAAAAGGTTCAAAATGTAGGACTATAGACTTATGACTACTCCAATGATTACCAACTGGAAGAAGATTGATGCATCCGAAGATAAAGAAGTCGATCCCACCTTGTATAGGAAGCTCATAGGGTCCCTGATGTATATGGTCAATACCAGGCTAGACATTTGTTATGCTGTCAACACCCTCAGTCAGTTCATTATGGAACCAAAGAGGGCGCGCTGGGCAGCAACCAAGCATGTTCTCAGATATATACGAGGAACAGTCGAGCAGGGACTAATGTACACCCAAGGCAATGACATCAGGCTGAGTAGGTTCACTGATGTAGATTGGGCTGGAAGTTCAGTAGATCGGAAAAGTACCATGGGGTACTATTTCAACATTGGATCGGGAATGACTTCATGGTGTAGTAGGAAACATAAATTCGTAGTTCTTAGCTCAGCTAAAGCTGAATATATGGCAGCTAGCACAACTTTGTGTGAAGCCATATGGCTTAGGAAATTGCTTGTGAATCTATTCAGGAGAAAGGATGGAAGCGACCAATATTTTGTGGGAAAATCAGAGTTGCATCAAGCTCTCTGAGAATCCATATTTTCATGATTAGTCAAAGCACATTGACATCAAGTATCACTTTATCAGAGACTGTGTCCAACGAGGGGTCATATAGTTGAGGTACAACCCGACAGGAGAACAAGTGGCAAACATTCTCACCAAGGCTCTAGGAAGAACAAAGTTTGTTTATTTTAGGGAGAAGATGGGGATGGTTAAGAATTTGTTTCAGTAGCAGAAGTGGATAAGTATAGGGAGTTGCAGTGCAACAATTAATAGTGGCAATGCTATGGGCAACATGATGCAACATACTGAGAGGGAGCTGTAATACAGATGTAAGAGTGACAGTTGCAGTGTCATGGGCAACAGTACAGGGTGTAGTAGCGCTGTAGATGAGGGCAGTAGGCTAAGCATCAAGCAGCGTAGAGGATCAATGACGTGGATCAGCGTGATGCTTCTATTAGGAAACATTGCTATAACACATTCCTCGCTTAAAGGGAGTGTTGATTTTGGGTAGCATTAGATGTGATCTAGCTCCAAAATTTTGTGGAGGGGCTAAAATTCATGAGATCTCCAAGACCCAGAAATCGTTTGGAGAAATTCCACCCGAATGATGAGTTATTAAAATAATTAAAATTTTTAATGGGGTTCCTAAGTCTAAACTTAGGAAAATAAAAATATTAATGGTTATTTATAAATATATGGGTGAGAAGCTTCTAAGAGACAAGGATCATGTCTATTTTAATCTTAGTCATTGATTAGGGACTTAATATTGACCGTTGATTCATCAACATGAAAAGTATAAGATAAGACTTGAGAGTCATTTGGAGACACACCAGGCAAATACTCAGTAACCTAAGGGAAATCGATTCTCAAGGAGAAGAAGTTTGATTTAAAAGGGAGAGTAGTAGGATGAAGGAAGAGGAAGGTATCAACATTAGTCAGAGACCGAGGAAGAGGTGATGCAGAGCCTCTGAGAGACAGCGCAAAGGGAAGATCAGTGAGACAGTGCAGCTGGAGACATAGTCCTCACATAGGTTGACGCATAAGTGATGCACATGAGGGTAGAGGGTCTTTAGGGTGTCAGAACTTCTCTAGGAGGAGGAGAAAAATTGTCTCAAGTGTTTCTCTCAGAAGTGTCTCAATATTTTGTAGAATCCTTCTTTGTAGAAAGATTGTTGCTGAAGATTAATAAATAAACCCTCATTTGCTGCACTGTTTTCTCGCATTGGGTTTTTTCGGAGATAATTGTCCAAAAATAACTGTGTTGATGTGATTGATTCCTGTGCTTGTATATCACTGTTATTTTTCTCTATGCTATTATGTGATAATTGCAGTAGAATTTATTTTAATGTTTACTGAAGGGTTTTTGTAAATAACTTATTGTGGAAAATAAGTAGGAGAAATAAATCAGTTACCGCAGTAGAATTTTGTGTTAGAAATTTTTACAGAGTGCACTGCTGAAAGTCGCATTGGAAGTTGGCCAAAATACTGAGAACGTCTTGCTGCTTGTATACTAGGTTCCTCTATTCGTTTGACACTACTATTTTCATTTTAATGAATGCAATGCTATTTCGGTTTATATTCCCTTTTTTTTGTAAGCTTGGTAGGACTACATCTTCATCATGTCTAGCTTCTCACCCTGATCGGTGGGATAGCACAAGATTTGAACCCAAGACTTCCAATTCAACGAGACTTCATTTCCAAGGCCATTGCTAATTGAGCGACCCTAAGTGGACTATATTCCCTATTTATTAAATTTGTAGCAACGCTATATTTGTTTTTGGGAAATCTATAAATCAATTTATATCACTTTGAAGCATTATCATATCAAGTGGAGTTCATTGTGTGTGCGTATTTGAGATTAAATTATGAAAAGCATACCTACAACAATTTGTATGAAAATTATTTGACAAAACATTTCAATGAGAAAACTCTACCAACTCAAGAAAAACAATGGTATTTTGAGTCTTTACCCAATGTGAATTTTAAACCTGAACCCACATAGCTTGTTCACGAAACCACTTGAATTAAGATCCTTTGACATTTCTTTTTAACTTTTTTAATGTAATATTATGTGACGATATCTCCCCCATCCCACACTAGCTACTCTAGTCCAAAGATCCAAGTTTAAGATGAATCTACGCCGATATAATTTATTTATTTTTAATATTTTTTATGTAATGTTACATGACATATCCCCAATCTCACAATAAGTTATAAAGCACCCCACTACTAGTACAATAATTATAAAATTGTAATTGACAACACCTCACTACGCTTAATACAACAATTCAACCTTGTAAATTCATGATTCAAAATACCAATCCAATCTTATAAACAAGTATTATTATTATCTAATTTTAAAGTTATGGCCAAGCCAAACACCAAATTGGTGTACGAGACCTCCTTATTTTTGGAACAAGGGACACACCTTCGTGTAGCGATTTGATTGTAACTCTACAAAGGCATATATACTCTACCCCCTCTCGTTTTGAACTTGTAGCCTCTTAAAAGAAAACACATACTCTTAACTATTAAACCCACTGAAATCATAATTTATTATTGTTATCCATCTAATTAAAAAAACAACAAATACCTTGCAACTCGTAAAGAGTTAACAACTTTATAATTTTTTAATTTACACAACATTACCACCAGGGATGGAATTTGACGTGCATTTTGCCCGTCATAAGGCTTTTTGCACGTATTTGATGGCTGGAATTTGTCATTCCCCGTTTTGAGTGACGTGCCTGGAAGAGTTAAAGACGGATTTTTGACGTTTGGAACTTTTTCCAAAACGTTTTTACGCACCAAACGTTCTTACGCGGCAAGTTTTTTCATATAACAGGGTATTTTTTGGGCAAGTTTTTTTAATTGAAAATATGCTAAATTCTAATCAGCGTTGGTCTAGTTACAACTTACGCCCCTTTATTTTTCATACAGCATGAGCAGGGTATTTTTTGGGCAAGTTTTTTAAATTGAAAATATGCTAAGTTCTAAATTCTAAAGCCGACATGAATTATGTGGGGCATGTGGGCTTTACATGTAATAAAGGGAGGTCGGAAACGTATATATATGAGTGAAGGAAGAGCTCATTTCACTCATCGACTTTCGCTTGAAGAGCTCTTCGCATAAGAGACAAGGGAAGTGCGAAGGACGAAGGGGATATGCACAATCCTCATGCGCATAAAGACTAAGGGACTTCGCATATTTCAGATTGGGTTATGTGGAGTATTGACTCGGTTAAGGAAGGTTTATACTCCGAATAGGAAGGGTGATAGAAACATGTACTACTCTAGATCTGGTTCTTACAGAAATTTTGATAGTCATCGTTATCATCCTTTCATTTCCTCTTTCGTATCAGACATTGAAGTCCGAACTAAAACTGAGTGAAATTCGAATTGAAACGGGTTACGAAGAGAACGGTGGAAGGAATGGAAGCGGCCATAAATAATAACATAAATATTTAACATGAGTCCTGAAAGTAATAGTTGCATATACGTTCATGGCTTCACATAAAATTCTCTTTCATAATGATGAAAAGTTCGACGGCTTGATCAAGCCTTCCGGGCAATCAACCTTCTCGCTTGATTATAAATCGTTCATTGTAAACCAAAATTCAAGCAAAAATGAATGCTAAGTTATTTAATATAAATTAGTTTTTTCCTTTTTGGTTAAAGGAATGGCATTCAACCTAATTTGATTTTTTAACTATATTTGTCATTTTTTTTAATTGATTTTAACATTCAATTAACTTTACAACTTAGAAAATATATATTTACATGGATTATAATATAGATTTAACATTGTACATATACCAAGATTGACAACGTATATATATTAAGGGCAAAATTTTTAATCAAAACTTTATTAGTGAAGGGTTAATTTATTATGAGAACATCACTCTTGAAGGGCAAAATTTTTAATATAACGTTTCTTGATGGGAAGCATAAGGACCCAAAACGTCAAAAAAAAATTGTATGACGATTAAAGAGAAATCCAAATTCCTACCCTGATTACCACTATACCACTAATAAACCATTATCAACCTTGGTCTTTTTTTCCTTCATGGCTCAAAGCTGGATTAATTTCCATCGAAAGATGGATGATGGCATTTATGTTGTTTTTTTGGGTTAAAAAAACGCTTTAATGTTATGTTGTTTTCTTCTTTGAAGAAACGCTTTACAACTCAATAACTCAATATAGAGTGGTTCCTATTAAATAATTAAATTATAAAATTAATAAAACATATAAAAATACATCTCTGGAAATTTAATCAAAGGACTAAGATAGATTTGATGTCACTCGTATAAATGTCAAGAGCGTAACTGTGTAAGTGTAAGGTGTGTTTTCGTTAGATTCATATCATCTGATTGGAATCATTTTGGTCGAATTTCAACCAAAATTGGCTGGTGAAAAATGCGTTTGGAGTGCTTTTATTTCAGTACACCCTAACCCTTCTATACTAAATGAAATCAGGATGGAGCTGCTGCATCTTGTAGATGAAATTTTTTATTGATTTATGGCACAATTTGATACGAAATAACTTTGCAGCGACGAAAACAGTTGGACGAAATTCGTGAATCTGGTGCTGAAGGCACGATATAAAATGAAATCAAAGACGGTGCCAAAGATGACAATGAATCTGGTAGACGACGATTTATAAGTAATGCCACAATTTGCTACCCATATAAATTTGCAGCGATGAAAACAATTTGGCTAAGTTCGCGATGATGCTACTGAAGGGCTTGATCTCGTCAGAGATGGGACATTTTATCCCAGCTGTGGAGTTTGGCACCGGGAGCAGGTCTCTGTGTCTTATACCTTGCCATAACAAACATAAGGTAACAGCAGAAGAACCAGAATCAGAACCAGGTATGTCCAAAACCCCCCAAAACCCAGTTGAAGTTATATGCAGAATATTGGCTACAAAACCATGGACAGCTGAGGTAGAAAACCAGCTGAGCTCGGCAGCTACGAACCTAACGACGACTACGGTCACAGACGTTCTCTCCAATGCAAAAAGTTCCCTGCAAGCCTACCGCTTCTTCAATTGGACCCGAATCAATGGATTCAAACACGACATTCAAACCTACTTTAAGATATTGGAAATATTAGGCCGTGGTAGGCACCTGAATTCAGCAAGAGCTCTGTTATTCGGAATGCCCGATAATGGAGTTGTATGGGAGGATTGTGTTTTCAATAGTTTGATCAGGAGCTATGGAAGAGCAGGAGTGATTCAGCAGTCCATTGTAATTTTCAAGAAAATGAGAGAGCTTGGGGTTCCACCCACTGTTTTGACCTATAATAATCTTTTCACCGTGCTCTTGAAGAGAGGGAGAACTAACATGGCCAAGAAGTATTATACATCCATGGTGAGTGAGGGGGTTTTGCCTGATGTTTATACTTACAATATTCTCATCAGAGGATTTTGTCTGTCTTCCAAGGTGGATGTAGCTTTGGGGTTCTTTCAGGACATGAAAAAAAGCGAATGCAGCCCTGACATTGTCACATACAATACCCTTCTGGATGGGCTCTGCAAAAATGGCAGAATTCAGGATGCATATAAGCTTTGGACAGGCATGAGTAAGACGAGTCCCGATCTTGTGCCCAATGTTGTGACCTATACCACGATGATTAGGGGTTTTTGCAAAAAAGACCGTGTCGACAAAGCTTTGAAGTTTCTAGACGAGATGGTTAGCCGTGGTGTGAGTCCAAATGAGGTTACGTATAATACCATTATCCAGGCTCTCTGCGATGCAAATAAGTTGGAGGAGACGCATAAGATTATGCAGAAGATGATTCAGGGTAACTTCAAGCCAGATATCTGTACTTATAATATATTGATGAGTGCTCAGTGCAATGCTGGGAATTTAGAAGAGGCTGCGCGGATTTTTTATAAGATGACAGAGTTAGGTGTTTGCGCCAGTTCTGCAACTTATACTATTATGATTAGGAGCCTTTGCAGCAGAGGAGAGTTTGATAAGGCGGTTGAGCTCTTAGATGACTTGTTGCAGAAGGGTATTTTGCTCGAGGCTGGCAGTTGTGTACCCATAGTTGCTGCCTATAATCCTATGTTTGCACATCTATGCAGACATGGAAAAAGTGAAAAAGCAGAGAAGCTTTTTCGGCAGTTGCTTAAGCAAGGAATTCAGGATCCTTCAACATTCAAGACATTGATTCTTGGTCATTGCAAAGAGGGTACACCCGAGGCAGGTTTTGAACTCCTCAACATAATGCTATGGAGAAACTTTTCTCCGGATATAGATACTTATAATGCCCTTATGCAAAGCTTCTTGCAGAAAGGACAGCCAGCCAATGCAAGGGACACATTGGATAGGATGTTGGAACGTGGTCATTTACCCACAGCATCTACTTTTCACATGTTGATTGACAGTCTTTTTCGGAATGGCAGAGTCCAAGCTGCGAGCAGGGTTATGAAAATCATGCTAGAGAAGGATGTGAGGCAAGATATTGATATTTCCACCAAGGTTTTAATTGCACTTATTTGCCAGGGCCTTGTTGAGGAAGCTTTTGAACGCATTGAATTATTGTATGAGAAAGGCTATCTACCTGACATGGACAAACTCTTCAATGATCTTTGCCAAAAGCACAAGTATCCTGAGGCCCAGAGACTGCTTGATTTTGTTTTGCAAAAGGATTGCTATTTAGACAGTGCATACTATAATACTGTCCTCGATGGCCTTTGTGTCAGTGGTAAAGCAATGGAGGCATTTTCCCTTTTCTATAGAATGACAGAAAAGGGTAGGAAGCCTGATCTCAGATGCTATGAAATGTTGGTTATCAGCCTCCAAGAGGAAAGAAAACTGAAAGAGGCTGAGTTTGTTTCAAGGAGACTGAAGAGCATTGATGGTGGAGGAGAAACAAGGGTGATGCGGTAGTTGTACTCGGAGTTATATTTCTTATTATTTACTATGATTTGGACCTTATAATGCCATTAAATATGTTTATAAGCAGAACTTATTGATGCTAACGCTTGAGGCATATGACCAGTGTAACATGCTTTCCCTTCTTAGTTGTCATTGGTACACGTTTAGGTTGCAGAAGCATTAAAGATGTTTCACAGTTTGTGAAGCGTTTGTGAAGCGATTGCTCTTTGCACTTCCGAAACAAAATATCCAGCTTATCACAAGTAACCTGTAATCAGGATTTTTTTTTTCCTTCTTGTCTGATCCTGGAGTAAATCCTTCCAATACTTGCTGCAAAGTTCAAACATGCAAATCTCTTTTGTTTACATTCGATATTCAAATTTCAGTTCATATTGATGGGACAAGCTTTACGGAAAAGGTGTGTCTTGTCGATGTTAAATTCCACATGGCTTTGCATCATTTATAAGATTTATTTATTTATTTTATTTTATTTTTTATTTTATTTTTTAAGTGCTTCTTTCTATCAATATCTATGAAATGGTAGATAAATTTTATATAAGAAGGGCTGTGATAACAGTCAGCACAAACTAAATCTGATAGGCAAGAAAACCTAGCTAATCATACTTTGCCATGCATTGAAGGGTCTTTCGTACTATACCTTCAAAGTCAAACATACATATATTAACACAATAACTACGGAAGCTGGCCAGAGAAAGGTGTCATATCAGATAACTGTCAGCACAAACTAAATCTGATAGGCAAGAAAACCTAGCTAGTCATACTTTGCCATGCATGCCATCAAAATTGAAGGGTCTTTCAGTACTATATCTTCAAAGTCAAACATACATATATTAACACAATAACTAGGGAAGCTGGCCAGAGAAAGGTGTCATATCATATAACTGCTGGTATCATGCTTGCATCGGGAGGCGGTTTTTGTCCTCAGGCATTGCTCCCATCTATCAATTAGTAATAGGGTCCCATTCATCATTGCTTTGCTGGGGCTTTTCAGGGCACGTTGGTTTAGAGATGGCCAGAGGAATTGTTGGAGACTTGTCAAACTGGGGAACTTTTGTGGCCTAGAGCTAAGTCACATGGTTCAGGTTTGAGTTTGGGTTTGACAACGATTAAGTTAGATTTGGATTCAAATTTTCCGATAAGGTTAGGATGAGGTTTGTTTTATATATTTTTCAAATATATGTATATATATATTATTTGGAATGAAATATAAGATAAAAATTAAGAAATCACATCAATAAACACGTGAATAGGAATTTCAATTAATAAATATAAGATATATGTGAACAAATGGTTACACTGACACACAGCCGACAAAGCAAGATGGAGAAATGCACTTGTGGCAAAGGATTTCAGCTTGCAAAAATTTGATAATTGTGACATGGGTTCTATTTTTTAATTTTTTTTAACAAATTAAAAAAAACCCTAAATCGAACCTAAAGTCAATCTTGATTTTTTTTCTGATTAAACTTGTGACTCGGTTTGAATTGATTCGATTCGATTCGGTTTGACTTGGGGTTCATCTTTTAGGTTCAGTGAACATGAACGAACCTAAATTTATTTTTCAGGTTCGGCGAACCATGTGACTTAGGCCTAGAGTAGAGGCCAGCTCCTTTGACATTCACAAATAGTTTGACCTACCCTGTGTCAAGGTCAACAACCATGAGAAGCTCCAGAGTGGGGTGAATGTGCTGGTGACTGATCATCTGGGGATACTCTGTTCACAGCACATGGCACCCTCGTCCAGTAATCCATTAACTTGTACAAATGTGCCACTTCCAACTCCACGTTTGTGCTTGCACTTGAATATGTAGATATAGATGGGTACACCTTAGGAACTTGTCATGCAGGTAGATTCTGTGCAATGTTATGCATTGGAGAATGATCATTCATTTCTGACTAAGTCACTTGACACGATGACACGGGACATGGAGGACACAAAAATACAAGTCTCTGGCACAAGACACTGCAACCCTGGAAACAGGATATGGAGGGCATTATATATATATGAATTACACATACAAAAATGAAATATTGACAAAGATTCATTTTTTTAGCATTTAGAAGCTAAAACATTTATAGTTTTGCATGATGATGATACAAATTCAATCACACAACTTTTGCTTTTGCACCTACTGTCTCGCTAACACTGTTCTTTTCAGCATTTGAAGCTGTTCTTACAGCCCCACTTCCAGCAGGTGGAGCAGTAGTAAACCCTAGAAAAAATGGACGAGGGACAACATCTGTGGAGCGATTCCTCTGTTTCCATTAACGTTTTCCAGCTGCCTTTGATGATTGAACCATGATTTCTCTGAAATGAGAAAGACAATGGACTGCTGTAGGAAAAACTTGAAGACTGGTTGACAAATCCACTCGCCTAGCACTTGGAATCTCTTCTAACACTGCACAATAACCCTCAGCTGCACTCCAAAACATCTCACACCTTCAACCTGTTGAGTGAAATGAGCTCAAGTGAAAGGGAAAACATGTTTTTATCGGCTGATGGCCTCTTTTACAGGGGACACGGTTAGGGCACGTGTCTGACATGTGTTTTGCATGTCCTATGAGCAGGACATGTGCCAAACACATGTTGGACACATGTCATGCATTGGTGTCCTACATGTAGAATATGAGTCTTTTTTTTGGTCAGCTAACCCATGGGGATTTGAACCAATGACTTATAATAATCTTTTCGCTGTGTTCTTGAAGAGAGGGAGAACTAACATGGCCAAGAAGTATTATACAACCATGGTGGGTGAGGGGATTTTGCCTGATGTTTATACTTACAATTTTCTCATCAGAGGATTTTGTCTGTCTTCCAAGGTGGATGTAGCTTTGTGGTTCTTTCAGGACATGAGAAAGGGAATGCAGCCCTGACATGGTCACATACAATGCCCTTGTCAATGGGCTTAGCAAAAATGGCAGAGTTCAAGATGCATATAAGCTTTGGAGAGGCATGAGTAAGATGAGTCCCATTCTGTTGTGACCTATACCACTATGATTTGGGGCTTCTGCAGAAAAGACCATGTTGACGAAGTGTTGAAGTCTCTAAATGAGATTGTTAGCCGTGGTGTGAGTCCAAATGAGGTTACGTACAATACTATTCTCCAGGTTCTTTGTGATCCAAACAAATTGGAGGAGATGCATAAGATTAATCAGGAGATGATTCAGTGTAACTTCAAGCCAGATATCTGTACTTATAATATATTGATGAGTGCTCAGTGCAATGCTGGTAATTTAGAGAGGCTGCGCAGGTTTTTTATAAGATGAGAGAATTAGTGTTTGCACCAATTCTGCAACTCATAGTGTTATGATTAGGAGCCTTTGCAGCAGGAGAGAGTGTGATAAAGCAGTTGAGCTCTTAGATGACCTGTTGCAGAAGGGTATTTTGCTCGAAGCTGGCAGTTGTGTACCATTAGTTGCAGCCTATAATCCTATGTTTACACATCTCTGCAGACACGGAAAAAGTGAAAAAGCAGAGAAGCTTTTTTGTCAGTTTCTTAAGCAAGGAATTCAGGATCCTTCAACCTTAAGACATTGATTCTTGGTCATTGCAAAGGGGTTACACCAGAGGCAGTTTTTGAACTCCTCAACATAATGCTGTGGAGAAAATTTTCTCTATGTATAGATACTTATAATGCCCTTATGCAAAGGTTCTTACAGAAAGGACAGTGAGCCAATGCAAGGAACACATTGGATAGGATTTTGGAACGTGGTCATTCGCCTACGGAATCTACTTTCCAAATGTTCATTGACAGTCTTTTTCGGAATGGCAGAGTTCAAGCTGCAAGCAGGGTTATGAAAACCATGCTAGGGAAGGATGTGAGGCAAGACATTGATATTTACACCAAGGTTTTAAATGCACTTCTTTGCCAGGGCCTTGTTGAGGAAGCTTTTGAGCGCATTGAATTATTGTATGAGAAAGGCTATCTACCTGACATGGACAAACTCTTCAATTATCTTTGCCAAAAGCACAAGTATCCTGAGGTCCAGAGACTGCTTGATTTTGTTTTGCAAAAGGATTGCTATTTAGATGGTGCATACTATAATACTATCCTTGATGGCCTTTCTGTCAGTGGTGAAGCAGAGGCATTTTTCTTTTTTCATAAAACGACAGAAAAGGGTCGGAAGTCTGATCTCAGATGCTATGAAATGTTGGTTATCAGCCCCCAAGAGGAAGGAAATATGAAAGAGGCTGAGTTTGTTTCAATGAGACTGAAGAGCATTGATGGTGAAGGAGAAACAAGTGTGATGTGGTAACTGTACTCAGATTTATTATATTTCTCATTATTTATTATGATTTGGACCTTGTAATGCCATTAAATACGTTTATAAGCAGAACTTATGGATGCTAATGCTGGAGGGATATGACCAGTGTAACATGCTTTCCCTTCTTAGTTGTCATTGATACACATTTTAGATTGGAGAAGCATTAAAGATGTGTAACAAACAAGGTTCGTTATAGCAGGTTAAACACTCCAAAAGACTTGGAATATGTAGATCTCCATTGAAGATACAAAAATATATATTAAATGTATGAATGAGAATATGTTACAAATGAGAGTGAGGGTCTGCTTATATATCCTAGGCGGGTGTCCCTTTATGAACGGTTATGTACTTAGGGACATACCTTTTCACTAACTAATTACTAATTAATCATTATTTATAATGTGTTATTATTATTGATATTTACATTCTTTATATCTATATTTTATTCATAACATTGCTTTCTTCTTCAAAAATTTTTGTCCTAAAAGCTTACTGAAGAAAAGGCTTGATCTCTTTTTCTGATTCGAATGTCTTTTCATGTCAGAACTGTCATCTTCGTTGATACCTGATGATAGGATCCTTTGAGCGATGAGTAAAATTGTCGAATTGAGAAGGGTTTTGGCTATACTAAATCAATCTTCTACAAAATCTTTGTTAATTTTAGAGAACAATGGTATGTTTTATGCTTTAGCACAATTTACTTCAATGTTCTTTATCAGCCCAAAGACAATTTCCAATTATATTAAGTAGCAATCACATGAACTTAAACACATTGATAGTGAATGCAAATAGAGCATAAAAACATGTGCAGAGGACAAGCCAAGACAAGAGGACGCAAGATGTGGCAGATGCCAGGGAAAAACTCCAATTTGGGGAAACCCTTTGATCAAATCTTCTTATTATTCTTCAATAGTTCAACAGAGAGAGAGTACAAATATCAAATTAACTTGCCCAAAGCAGTCCTGGCAAAATCAGCGGTCAACAACAGTCCACTGCAGCCCTAACCAGAAAGTCAATGCTGGTCAAAGCAACCCTAAGATGTCCTCCAAGCAGCTAAGTCAATAGTAGATCAATTTGGCCTTCCAAGAGAGTCAAAGTCAACGCAAAATAGTTTGGTCAAACTAGTCAAAGGAGAGAGAAAACACAACAATAAATTCTGCTATCAAATATGAAGTCAACGCTGAAGTCAACCTTGGTCAAACTGCCCCAAACTCGAAATTTGTGGCAATAAATGCAGCTTTAAAAAATTGGACTTCTTCCCTAAAAAACAAAGTCAACGCTGGTCAAAGGAGCCTTGGTCAACGCTGGTCTATTTTCCTGAAATTCGGCCTGCAAACAAACCTAGAAATTTGTTCTCCTTTCACACGTGCGAAGTAGAGAAGGCTACATCCAAGCTGTACGAACCAATCAAGAGAGGAGAGAGAGGTATGTGATGAGATGAGTGATGTCCAAATGAGGAGAGAGGTCACTCCTATTTCTACGTTTCGTTGAGGGTGAGTAGACACATCTATTGAGCTTTTGAGCCTACATTTGACTGAGGCTGACCTTGACAATTTGTGCATGATAGAGAATAAATTCAAAATTCCATTTCTACTTGTAAGAATGAAATGATCTTTATATCAAAATTGGACCTCTCGAAAAGAGGAATCCAATGCAATAATCATCTCCATCATATGAGCTATCCTAAGGTGGAATTTGGCCCTAGTTGCCAATTTTAACAATCTTGCAATCACTGGATACTTCGTGTGAACTTTTATCACAAGACTGAATTGCACTGACATTAGATGTCTTTGGAACAATTTTTTTATTTTATTTTTTATTTATTTTTATTTTTTATTTTTATTTTTTTCATTTGAGTGATATAGATTTGTCGATTGATTGAGGAGCATATTCTTGTGATTCAGATGTAGATAAAGAGTTATTCTTATTTGACCTTCCTTTAACATGTGTGTCGTAATTTCATGATTTTCTTTAGGTATTGATGTTGTTCAGTTGGCTACTGAATCATCACTTGGGGTTTCCATCATTTGAACTGCAACTTCTGAATATGTTTTCTCTTCAACTGGGTTGTTGTCTTCTTGAATTCCAATATTGTCTGGCTCAGTATTCGTTCCTTTTTCTTCAACTTTGACAGTTATGTCTAGAGAATTCGATACATCTTTTGTGTTGAGTTATTCTAGTTTGTTTTTCAAGGATTTCTTGTCGTTTTTAAGTTTCTTAATTTGTGTCAATAACTTCTCAATGTGGTCCTTGAGGCCAGTGACTGTGTCATTTTTGTTAGCAACAACTATGTCAACTTCCTTTTGCATATTCCGTATCAATTTTTACTTTCTTGAGAAATTATTTTTGAGATGTCTTGTATGTATTCTTGTGTTACTGAATTCGGTTTCAATGTAACATCTTGTAGTGTTATTTTTTTCTTTTTGTATGAAAATGTCATGGAAGCCACTCAGTCAAAAATAAATCGAACGCCTCAAGATGTCAGTGCAACCATGATAGGAAGGAAATCAAAATCCATGACTCCACCTTTCCTTATCACATTTGAAATCTTCAACATGAACGTATACAATTGCCTTGTAGATTCTGGTGCCTCGTCCACTGTTATGCCTCACGCTGTTGCTAAAAGACTTCATGCAATGCCCGAGAAAACTGGAATTCGAATTATGCAACTGGACAGAACGAATGTGAAAGTAATTGGAGAATTGAAAGATGTGCTGATTCGGATGGCTGCCAAACCACAGTACACACAAGTCATTGACATAGTGGTAGTCGACATACCCGAGGCATATGGAATGCTTCTTAGTAGAGACTGGTCAACAAATTTGAATGGATATTTCTCAATTGATTGGTCCCATCTCTTGTTGCCTCAGAAAGGAAAAGGTGATACGCTGAGAGTTGATCGAGAGAGATACATGAAGTATGTAGTGACAAAACTAAATGACCCCAATGAACCTGTAATGTTTACCAACTCTATCCTTGGGAATTATAGTTTTGACGTTTGTGCCACGGAAACTTGTTTTGGAGAATTCCATGCAGAGATAGTTGAAGAAACTGCCATAAACACCATCAGCGATGGAAGCCACTCTGTCAAAAATGAATCGAACGCCTCAAGATGTCAGTGCAGCCATGATAGGAAGGAAATCAAAATCCATGACTCCACCTTTCCTTGTCACATTTGAAATCTTCAACATCAACGTATACATTTTCCTGGTAGATTCTGGTGCCTCGTCCACGGTTATGCCTCACGCTGTCGCTAAAAGACTTCATGCAATGCCGGAAAAAACTAGAACTCGAATTATGCAACTGGATAGAACGAATGTGAAAGTAATTAGAGAATTGAAAGATGTGCTGATTCAGATGGCTGCCAAACCACAGTACGCACAAGTCATTGACATAGTGGTAGTCGACATACCTGAGGCATATGGAATGCTTCTTAGTAGAGACTGGTCAACAAATTTGAATGGATGTTTCTCAACTGATTGGTCCCATCTCTTGTTTCCTCAGAAAGGAAAAGGTGATGTGCTAAGAGTTTATCGAGAGAGATACATGAAGTATGTAGTGACAGAACTAAACAACCCCAATGAACCTGTAATATTTACCGACTCTATCCTTGGGAATTATAGTTTCGACGTTTGTGCCACGGAAACTTGTTTTTGAGAATTTCATGCAGAGACAGTTGAAGAAACTGCCATAAACACACGGTTGGAAGCTTTCCCTCATAGTCCAACTGATGAGCTACCCTGTAATATGGTAGATGATAGGGCCAATTTCGTAAAAGGCAGTTCATTTGATGTAACATTAGATTCTATGTTTTGGACACTCTATTTTGATGGCTCTAATTCCCTAGAAGGTGCAGGTGCTGGGAGCATACTCATTGACTCGCAAGGGAACCAACATTTGATGGCCAGCCGGTTGGAGTTCGCGTGCACCAACAACACGACAGAATACGAAGGCTTGCTACAGGGCTTGAAAAAAGCCATTGATATGAAGGTGAGAAATCTGAAAGTTTTTGGTGACTCACAGATGATTGTGGACCAGGTAAGGAAAATGATACATTGCAATTCACCACACTTGGTAAGATGCCAACATGAGGTATGGAGCTTAATTGACAGTTTTGATTATTTTAATATCATACACATACCTCGATGGCAAAACCAAAACGCCGATCTGATGGCTGGTATGGCTACAAAACTTTTTCGTGATCTTAGATTAAACAATAATAAATATTGTGTTGAATTGATTTTCAGACGATCCATACCTGTTAACATCTCAAATTGGCAGGTATTCGAAGGTGACGAGCAAATCCTTGAGTTCCTGCATTGTGAGAAGATATTAAAAAATGCACTCACTGATGAAAAGGAGCGTGGCAGGCTTATGAATGAGAGTGAAGACCAGGTAATATCTTTTATTGAGAAATTTATTATCAACAGGTTTGGCATCCCTGACACTCTCATATTTGATAATGCTTCTTATTCTTCATCACTAAAATTCACTGAATTTGCTATCGACAAATCAATTCACGTAAGATATGCATCAAACTATTACCCCTAGGGAAATGGAGTTGCAGAGTCCTCAAATAAAAACCTCATCCGCATAATCCGTAAATTTGTCGTCGACAACTAGAGGAATTGGCACAACGCTCTAACAAATGCCCTCTAGGCCGATAGGGTCACCCCAAAAGTAGCATTAGGAAACTCCCCATACTTCTTCGTCTGTGGGCAGGAAGCTATCTTGCCTCTTAACATTACCCTTCCCTCTTTACAACTCTCCCAAGCCTTGAGAGGGACCCCTTTAGCCTTCAAAAAGGGATCAACCAACTGGCTAGGTTGGAGGAATTGAGAGATAAAGCCAGAAATAACTTTAGAAATCACCAAATGATTGTAAATAGATGGTTTGACCGTCATCTGGCAGAAGATAAAGATTACCAAGTAGGAGAGCTAGTCTTGAAATGGGACAAGCTAAGTGAGCCAAAAGGTAAGCACACGAAATTCCAACACCTATGGCTGGGCCCATTCCAAGTTGAAGAAAAAATTGGTCAGGGAACTTACAATTTGAAAACTTTACAGGGAGAAACTGAAAAATTCCCTGTTAATGGCAAAAATCTTAAGAGATACTTCCAGTAGCCACCACATGGTGTTTACCTCCTGAGTAGGTTAGGATTCATTTTGTTTTGTTGTTAGCTTAGTTACATTTTCATCCTATCCTTTCCTGTTTTATGCAAAGTTTATTTTCCTTCTGAATTTCAATCCTTTTCAGCCAATTGATTTCGGTCCTTCAGTCTCGTTTTAACCTTTATAACTCTCTTTAGACTGCCCTCATTCCCCACCTTCAACTTTTTGCCTCCCTCAGTAACCTAGTGATGAGTTTGCCAATCCTAAAGTCATCGTTACCTTGCAAATCAATCAAAATTTCAATGAGCCTATGAGAACTGGAAAATCAACGATGAAATTCAAATAAGAGCCACTCGTTGGCATCTGTTGGGAACTAGGTAGGATCTGTTGATAACCTGGATACCAGAGCATGTAGAGGCATCTTTATAAAATGAAAAATGTGTAACCACAGCTGGATTGGCATGGCGGAACGTTGCATTTTTAAAATCCCATCCAGACCTAGCCTATACATGTCTATAAGGTTTATAGTCATTCTCCATTGGTTTCGTCCACCACACTAAAATTTCCAATATCTGTCATCTACAAGTAAACCTCCTCTCATGGGCTAAGCTCGCTGTCGTATATCCTGTGGCAAATTTAATTGTGCTCTAGTTCTTGTGCCTGAAACTGGAAGGACTTATGTAAAAGAAAATGAAATGTTGAGTCCTTGTGCCAACAGGAAGGACAAGTTGTTTGGGAAGCCGGTTAAAATAGGGGTTGTCGCTGGACTTAGAGTACCGGTTGACACAGCAAGCCCAACCTTACTTAAGCGGTTTAAAAATATGGCATGATCCATGACTGCACCCCATTCAATCACATGAAAGTATAGCACTGAAATTCTTACATAAAGTGCAGATAAACATATCTACATCAAGTTTGATGAGCGATAAAGAGCTGAAGTACACACCTAAACATGTGTTGACAGACCGGTGATGGCCCTGAAAGGATTTTGAAAGTAGAAAACAATTAAAGGAAGGTCAATAAATCCCATAATACGACCATTGGAGAATGCCTGTCAAAACCCTATCAGTAAGTAGAAGCTTTTTGTCTTTATCTCGCCTAAAGCTATTAAATGTTGAAGTGGAACCCATGCCTATCCGTCTATACAATTTTCATTTCAAGTTTATCTTAACACCCTGATGTTCTACTGATTCAGAGTTTATTTGGTAACAGAGATAACTGGTTCACCCAACGATTCACCATTTGTTGTGGTCACAACACCACCCTATTAAAATCTGTTCTAGCAACAAATTTGAATGGCCCCCCTAGAAGTTTGATCTTTCATTTCTTCGAATGATAACTCTTTGAATGATTTGTTTTTATCCCAGGGATTTCAACTCTGTGCCGAGTTGAATCTTCATTTTTTTTTTTTTTTTGTTCTTCTTTCGGTAAAAAAACTAGCTAGTCTATTGTATTATATTTACAGGTAAACTTTACAAGCAGTGAGATAGGGCCAACAGTGGCACCTTGGATAGCTTAGCTTTGAAACAAAAAGCTCCCTCGCAGGGGCAGCACCTATAGGACTTCCAAAATGCCTCCAAAAACTTACTGAGGCTGGAAACCAATATGACTTGACAAGCAACAGAACATGGAACCGCATTGAGTTAAACATGAACATGACGGCCCACGCAGGGGCTTCCATCAAAAACTGACTGTGGACCGTGTTCATCAGAGAACTTACAGTGGACCGACATGTACAAGACAATATTAAAAACTGAGAGTAAACTAGACCGACATAAACAAGACAGTATAAAAAACTGCAAGTGAACAAACACAGTGATGACCAGAACCCAAATACCCGCAGAGACCTTTATCCTGGACCCGAGCTGAGAGAGAAAGGCATGTGCCGGTGCGCGCGTCGGAGGATCAGTCGTCGCAGAGACTTTTATCTTCCACGATATAGATCCATCCCTGGCACTCAGGGACTCCTTCCCACATGGTGGTCCATGGATCCTTTGCAGTGCCTTGAGGTTCCGGCGCCTGGGGATGTGAGGGGGCGTGCAGAATCTCCTTCCCTGAGGTGCCCACCTCAATTGGTGGCTGCAAAACGGGGCTCTCCTCCCCAGTGCCCTCTGGAGGTGGTTCCGCCAATCCTGGAGGCTTCCCGCCATCATTCCCTTCAGGAACTTTAGTAAAAAGAACTGAAATATGAGCATTGATACCTGCATTATCCTTTGAGCTACCCAGGGTGAACACAACCGAGCCGAATGCTGGAAGAACTGGCTCCCCTTCACTTGAGCTGCCAACCTCCAAGAATTGCCCAGCTTGAATTGGTGTAGCCCTTGCCCGCCTGTAGCAGCAGCAGCAACAACAGTGATGGTGCTCATCTGCTGCCGGTGGGCGAGAGGATGAACCTCGCCCAGGTCCTCTTCTGCTGGGTTGCCGTTCCCGCAGCTTTGCCATGGATACCCCTCTGTCTCCCTCGTGAACCTGAGGTGAATTGTAAGACCAAACACAAGGCGGATCTCGCCACAAGTCCCACTCAGGCGTGACAACCTCTGAGCAACCTTTGCCTGAGGGAGGAATTTCACTCCTCGTAACCAGTTTGCCTTGAATGCTCTTGAATTGCCGCTCCCACCTAAGGCATGTACCTGAATTGCAGCGATGGAAAGCCAAGACTGCTTGTCGAGGTGGTAGGATAACCGCCCACCCAGAATTCTTCCGCGTCTGCACCTCCCCAGCTTCACCATGCCAATGAGCTCGCATCGGCTCATCTGCCCCTTGATATCCTGCCTCATTCCCTCGTTGAGAGCGAGCAATAACTGCAATCTGCAACTCCATCTATTCACTATGCTCGGCATTGAATGCCCAGAGCTCGGGTTGCGGAATATTGAACTTTGGCGGCGAATTCCCATTAACCATTATTATTAGCACGGGGCGGCACATGCTGGGCATGTGGCTCTACCCCCTGTGACGTGCCAGCACCCGCATCCGGGGGTTGAATCTTCAATTATTAATGGTTAAGGCCCCCTGAATAAATCTTTGCGGCATGATTCATTTATAACCCATTTTAGCCCTTCATTCACGTTCTGTCATTGGGACCTTTCTCGATCCTCATAAGCATTCATGGTACTCTATGCCCGCACATATAACCAACCCCCACTCTTTACTATGGGTGTATATGGACTCAACCCTCAAAACCCTCTATCACGTCCTTATTTCTATATCAATGCTTTGATAATAGAAATATTATACAAATATGCATAACTTACCTTTTTCACACTTCCCTTGTCTTTACACATCTCTCGATGCATGCCTTCATCACTTATCGCAATCGCTTGTCCATGCCTCCATCGCATATCGCTTTTCGCATTGGCAAAGGCTAAAGGTCCATCTCCCATGAATAACTGCGATGCGATCAAGTCTCCGATCACATCACATCTCGTAATCAGTGCTCTCAACTAGTATATAGGCCCAAGCTTCAAACATTTCGTGATATATCGGACCTACCGGGATCATTAACCACAACATATATATTTTCGGGTCCGGCGTATCGCTTATCGCAATCGACGGAACCAAAGGTTTGTACATAAGGTGCTCTACGACATTGGGGGACCTGCCAGAATTATTAACCATAATGCATATACTTTTCGGGTCTGGCCTATCACAAATTGCAATCGGTGGAACCCAAGGATTATACGTAAGGCGCGATGCGATATGGCGGACTCGCTAGGACTATTAAGCACAACATATATATTTTTCTAGTCCGCTTCCCCCAATCGCAAATCGCAATCAGCAGTCGGCGAAAGTAAAGCGACATGTGATATGCGAAGGGGCGATGAGCGGACTTGATGATCACTATATACTCGGGTGCATAGTATTTGAAGTCCGGCCTTATGGTTCGGCTAAGGGTTTTCCTGTTTATTCCCATGTGTCCCGATATAGTGTTGCGGTCTGGGTTTTTAAAGGAAATCCTGATAAAATGTATGGTCTAGGTTCAGTGGCTTAATAATTACAATTGCTTTGCATTGTGAGATTAAATAGAAACTTTGACTGAAGACGAGGTTTGTTTGTGGGCATGTTTGTCATATTCTCTCATAATCATAACTAATATGAACTGTTTCTGTAGGTGAGCATCAAGAGAAGAAAGACGATTTCGAGTGGACCCGATAACAGATAAATGTGATTTATATCAAGACGACACCTATGCGCCACCGATGTCAATATTGCAAAGACATACTCTGCAAGAAAGGGATATGAACCGCCATAGTGCATAATGGAGGCACGCTCTATGTTTAGTGGAAGCACTCATGACAACGCTGATCCATCAAGATGTCATTACTTCCAGATACAACATAAAGCATGCCAGATGTGGGATGATGTGTCTTCAGTTTTCTTCAGGAAATGATAGGGAATAACATCTGCTTCATACAGGTGTAGATAGATAACACGTAGCCACGCTTTCTTAATCAACATCCTTTCATTTTTCCCAGAAAAGAAAAACGCCCCAGCAAATGTAGCCTCAAGGTGTCGGCTGTTCGATGGACGGTTCTACATCCGTATATGTAATTTGTATATTGAATAATCCGAGAAGATGGAGGGTCAGGGGGATACAAAGAGTCAATTTTTTTCTGCATAAGTATTACCTCCGGAGATGGAAGGGGAAATTTTTTTGGGTAGAACAACTTTTGATTTATTGTGCTAATAAAGAACACTGTTTGGTCGAGAAAGAGCCTTTTTCAAATCTATTTTCATTTTCTTTCATGTGTTTAGAATTAGGATGTTGTCGCTAGCATAAATATAAATGTGTTGTTTTGTGCATATTGATAACAGACATTTCGTGACTAGTCTTGGTTATTCAAATATAATTTGTTACCATGGTTAATTCATGAGCAGTTGCTGATTCGAAACTTTGTTAAACATCAGTTGCAAGTTTTATTTGTATGGAAAGGAATGTGTATTCCTGTATGAGTAATTAGATTGCAAGTAAGTTTTAATACAACCTTGTTCATTTGTGAACCATAATTGATTCATTTGGACTTGGAATCTATATATGACATTTAACTTCTTTTTTGTTATGCTCCTGCAGGATAGATTAAAATAATTAGGAATAGCATAAGTAGCTAGAATTAGTATAGATAGGATTTGATACATATGGGTTAGTTGTTCCTTTTGTTGATTTAATTGAAGTCTTCTTCCAAGAAGCAATCTTTCAACACCTATAACAGTTTATGAGATCCTATAAAACCTGTTGGAACTAGCCACTCAAAACAAAAACGAATTTAATTGGGGCTTGCAATTGAGTTAGTTCCCCTTGTTGGCATAGCGAACATTCGCCGCGTCAACACCTTCAAAACTTGTTAATTTTTTTTTATTTTTTTTTATTTTTTTATTTTGTATTTTGTATTTTTTCTTCTTCTCAATTTAACTATTAAAGTAAATTTTCTTTAACTCTATATAACTCCACAAAATCTTTACTTTTATAGTATTTTTAACTAATCACACCTCATAAGACTTCTTCCTTAATATAATTTAAGATGTGAGGCAAACTTGGAATATAATGGTATAACACCTTATATAACCTTGATTATCTTGGATCTATATTTTTTTATAATCAGATTGGAGGGTCAATGGTCATGACTATGGCAGATGGATTTGTTTGTACTCAGGGCAACGCGGAACTGTGTGGACAGAATAGCCGCATGGGACAACAATAGAGGCTATGGTCAACTTCAGACGACGGTGAAGAAGATAGCAACTCCGGATAGTTGTTCGAGCAGATGGTGGCTATGGTTGTCGCTGTGAGGATGGTGGCATCCGCTATGGATGGAAGATAATGGCGGTGTAGATAAACGACAACGATGGCGGCATGTGGAGAATGAGGGTGAGATTACTATGGTGGTCTGTGGAGCAACGACTTGCGGATCTTGGAAGATGGAAGCATTAATGGATTATATTAACAATGCGGCTTGAACAAAACTAGTGGTGGAAGGCTGAGTTGGTTGTGTCGTTGGTCTAGGCGGCGGAAGGCTGAGTTGGTTGCATTGTTGGTCTAGGTGGTTAGAGGAAGGTGGATGACATACGTCGTTGCCCAGACATATGCGACTGGTGCATGGCAATCGAAGGTGACTAGACGTTCGTTCGACCGACCTGCTTTGGGAGTGGTGTCGCGGGTGCAACCTTTGGTGTTGCTTTTTCCTTGTTTTGGTTTATTATTATTTTTTTTTTATTATTATTGTGTGTTTTGGATTTTTTTTTTTGTAATATTTTTTACCTTTTTTTTTGGTCCAAAATGGCCAATGGCCTGATGTTAACCCTGGAGAACCTCCAAAAGCTTTTTGCGGCAAAAAACCTGCTTTCCAATGGTAAGGTATGAAAGGTTGATGTCCAAAGCCCTGGTGATCAGCTAACGCGACTTTGATACCAATGTAACAAAGTTCGTATACTCAGAGGAATTCTTTGATACCAATGTAATGAACAAGGTTCGTATACTCAAAGGAATGCTCTGATGCAAATGTAATGAACAAAGTTCGTATACTCAGAAGAATGCTTTGATACCAATGTAACAAACACAGTTCATTATAGCAGGTTAAACACTCCAAAAGACTTCGAATTTGTGGATCTCCATTGAAGATACAATAATATATATTAAATGTATGAATGAGAATATGTTACAAATGAGAGTGAGGGCTTGCTTATATATCCTAGGTAGGTGTCCCTTTATGAACGGTCATGTCCTTAGGGACATACCTCTTCACTAACTAATTACTAATTAATCATTACTTATAATGTGTTAGTGTTATTTATATTTACAATATCTATATCTATATTTTATTCACAAAAAGATGTTTCATAGTTTGTGAAGTGATTGCTCTTGAACTTCCAAAACAAAATATCCAACTCATCAGAGGAAAACTGTAATTAAGATTTTTTTTTCCTTGTTGTTTGACTATGGAGTAAATCCTTCCAATACGTGCTACGAAGTTCAAACATGCAAATCTCTTTTGTTTACATTCAGTATTCAAATTTCAGTTCATATTGATGGGACACGCTATTGGGAAAATGTATATTTTGTTGATGTTAAATTTGTTAATTTTCATCACTTTGTTCTATGTTGCAACTATCACTTCAACAATATCCAATAGCATCCAATTAAGCAATTTCACTTCTTCAATTATCCAATGATAGTAGAACAATAATAGATAGAACAATTAAAAAAATGCACAATGAAAGACAACCAAGAGATAAGAGACACAAATTTTGGTCAATGACCAGGGAAAAACCCACTATGGGGAAAACCCTTGCAAATCTTCTTCTTATTAGATCATCTTCAAATGTTTAGCAGAGAAAAAGTACATCAACCAATATCCAATTTCAATATCCAAATAATATCACTATGCCAAGCAACTATTCAAGAGAGAGATGGAGTCAACTGGAGACAAATCTGATCTTCCTGAAATCTGCTCAAGTCAACAGCCGTCAACTGTTGTCAAAGTGTGCCCTAACCAGAGATAGGACAACAACGAAATGGTATTCAAAGTAGCTCAGTCCTGGAGAAATTTATGCCACCTTCTTAGCTAAACAAAATGAACCCAAAACAGTCTAATTAGGAGCAGTCAAACCTCATCAACATAGAGGAGTAGCCTACAGTCAAACTCTGTGATTGAGGTTTCAGTCAAGTAGCACATATTGCCTTGAATTTAGCGCCAACAATTGCGGCCTACTAGAATAGAAAGGTTTCACCTAAAAACACAGTCAAAACATGTCAATGATGCCCAAGTCAACGCTGGTCAACATCCTGCAACAACCCTGTAATTCGGCCCAATAAAAACAACAACCAGCTGTCCTTTGCATGTGTTAGAAATCTTCCACATCTGAGCTGTACGAACCAATAGGAAGAGGATAGAGAAGATGTGTTGTGTGGTGATGAAGTTGTTAGCACTCTGTAATTTCTTAAGGCTATAAAAGGAATTGCAAAGGGATGTAAAAGAAATTGCAAAGGTAACCACAACCGCTTTTAAGTTTAGAAGCTAGCCCTTCTAAACTCAGAGAGGGATCTCTCTGTCAAATTTAGATTTGTTTGCAGTGGGATTTTAGGCTAGATGTGAAACTTTAGGGTTTGGTTTTTAAAATGGTTTGGTTGGAACAAGGAAAGCCATTGGGCAATGGAGTCAAAGGGGCTTAGAGTGATCAATTTGCAAAAATATCAAGCTTAAGTGTAATAGGGCAAGGTAGGGACGCTGTTGGATCTTTGTAGTTTATGAAATGGAGAAAGAAGAAAAGATTAAGAATCACTTCAAATATAAAGCATTGTAACCTTACTTTTTATTTAAACTTCAGTGGAAAACATTGTTTATTACTTTAAACCAGAACATAGTGTGTTGAAACAAATTCTGTACTTAATCTTCTAAAAACAATAAAGAAATGAAAGACGTATGAAAATAGAGAAAAAGCAAGATTACAGTGAGAAGAAATTCACCACACAACTATGACACATGAATCATGTAACAACTTTCTTGTATTAATGCAAATGGCCGCTTGAGATCAATAAACAACTTTACAATGAATGGTAGTCTTTCTCAGTACGAGTCCCAACATCAATACTTAGAATTCTGAAGTATTTATACAAATTATATTTAAATATCTTGACATAGAATATCAAGATTTATTACAAAATATCTCAAAGATTTTTTACAAAAATATAACAAAATTATAGGAGATATGAAACTGCTGTGGCTACTGGCACTATCCTCGAGGGTGGTTGTTGATGACTGGGCCTAAGGAAGTACTGTCCTGCTATCTTGCTGTTGGAGGCGAAACTGTTTTACTCTAGCCGTTCACATAATTTATCCCAACACTCTTCACTTGGGATAGAAAACTTTATTAACTTCCTGTAAGTCTCATCTACCTCAGTGTACTTTTGAAAAGTAGACTTGATGAGAAACACGTGCTTGATCTCGTGCTTGATGAACAGGTCGAACTCTATAGCCTTCAGAAAATCCTTCCCTGTGATGCTTCCTTTAATGCCCACAAACTATGATTTATCTTGGGCAATGATGATAGCTTATGGTAGTAATCCTTTAAATTGATCAACTGGTCTCGATTTCCTATTTGTCCTGGCAGTCCTTTAAGACTAAGTGCATTAAACTTTTTTATGAAATTTCTGGACACTAGACTCCATGTTGTGACATTTGTTTTCTAATTGCAACATCAGGTTCCTCTTAGTCATGACCCTTCTCACCTCTAAAATAGTTTATGTTCTATGTGCAACTTCTAATTCTACTAACTCCTCCTTGGTTTTTGAATTTAAGATTCCTATTAGTGCTGTAACTTCTCCAGGCTTTTGTCCCAAATTTGCCTTTATCTCTGCAACTACTTCTTTTGATTTCCTAATCAACTCTTGTTGTTCAAATATAATTTGAATTGAGGCCATATTTCATTGATAGCCTCATTAATCTCTATCCATATGGTCTTCTTTGCCTATGCCAAATTTTGGGCCATGGCTGACTCACTTTCTCACTGTTCAATCTTTAGAGTGAGCCTGTGAGTTTTCTGTAACCCTGCTACATAAGAAGTGTTTATCCGTGGTTTCTAATCCCGCAGAGTTTTGAGCCAAGCCTTTAACTTTCCAATTTCCTGCCCTTGAATGGACATGTCTTCCATGGCTTTGATCAACTCATTTGGAGAATATATACTCTATGATGGTGCTGTGGTCGATGTAGATGCTCATGCTGTTGTTGATACTGAAAAATAGGGACTGCTGTTAGAGGCACTATAGCTAGCTGTGATGACTGCTCTTTTTCCTTGCGCAGTTTTCCATCTCCACTTCCATATCCTTAATCTCGCTGGTTTGTTCAATTATTATCTTGAATATGTTCTCTTTTTCTTTCTCGAGCTCCCCAACTTCCTTAGCTTGGGGATCTTCAATGGAGCGAAGTTTGAGTTGTTTCCTCAATGCTACTATGTCTGCATTTTTCCTCCTCACAATTTCTTTTGTTGCTTTTACATCTTTGGGGTCATATGCAAGTTTAATTACCAGGTCCCCTAATGATTTAATCCTAGTGTTCCTTAGCCAAAGATGAAATATTTTCAAGTTTTAATTGTCACTGTATGTTGCCGAGTGAGGCTTGCAACTTGGAAGATGTCATGCTAGTGTTGGTCAAGGTAGAGTACAACATTTCTCTAGTTTGTTTATGCAGGTCTATTTGGTCAATGGGGTGAATGTGTTCAACATCAAAGGAGAAAACAGATTTCTTGTAATCAATTGGTGTCTTCAGGAATGGAATCTGTGCTTGAAGAAATGCAATTCGCATTTTCCCCTTTTCTGTATAAAAGGTTGAAATAATCCTATGTTGTGAAGAGGTTGTTTGCTTCCAGAATTGGGTGTACGTGGAGGTCTTGAGCTGTCATTCTTCTTCTTGATTTCTGTATATTTTGCAAAGATATTTGGTTCATCTTGGTCCTGAACCAATTATGATGTCCGAGCTGTATCTGGGGGATCTTGGGAAGTTGAGGAAGTTAGAGATCTTGTGAAGATATCTTCTCCTCTTATAGAAGCATGATGGCTTGTCAGGACTATGGTGGTCTGCCCATCGTCCTCCTGCTGAAAAACTGGTTGAGAACTAGTCTTGTGCTTCTTTTTGTATATGAGAAATTCTTTGATTCCAATCTCTATCACTGAAGGGGAAACCTCCTCCCTTGGTCTCTTGTCTTTTTTCTCTTGGAGTATTGGAGTCTATGAGGTTGTTGTAGATATTCCCTTTTCTTCTGCCTCGTGTAGTGTGTTCTCCTCCCATTGACTTTGATTCATGAACTTCTCTATCTCTGGCCTTGGAGTGTGATTGTAGGGAGTGGTTTTTTTTTCCACTCTTAGCTTGGATATGATTCCAAAAGGGTCATATGACCAGGTAAAGTTCAATTTGAAGTTCATTTGCTTAAGGACTAAATCTGCCTCTTTACCTGCTGCCCTAGTGTTACAAAAAAACGGTCCCACTTGTGCCTTGATCTTGAACTAGGACTTCTTCTTTGCTACAACAAAATGTAAATCATCCATATGTACCATCTGTATGATATATTCCAATGAGAATATTCTCATGGGAACAAACTTAGGGAGCCTGTAGGGTGGCAACTCGCACCCATGAACTCTGATTTCTATATAATTTTGGTATAAATACGATTACCCTGTTTTAGTCTGCTCACTGAGATGCATAATTCTTTGTATTTTTGGTCCTATCCTAGGCTCTACATCATTATTTAGTAAGCTGGCAACTGTATGTAGGAATTGATCAACATAATCGGAAAATGTGTACTCGGTGGAACTTTTCCTCACCAGGGAGGTTCAACAGATTACATACTTCGGATTACTTTGATCATCTAATTTTTGCAAAGGGAATTACAACCTATTTGTTTGATGGTAAAGAAATAAATACACCAACACTGAAGAATACTTAAAAGTCCCCTCAGTAGAGAACTTGAGGAGCTGGTCATAAATTGAATTTGCAATGAACTCACTGTAATTGAAAATAGGGGGTTTCTCACTAGCTGTAAAGACTAATAGGAAACCAACAATGACCTCATCAACCCGTTGATTGGATTGATAGCCAAGTATACATGAAATAATCGCAATTACCTATATAGTCATGTCGGGGAACATAAAGGATGAGTAGGGGGATTTTTCTTAGGTAATTGGGCATCCTCTGGGAGAAAAATCTCAAAATTTTTGGCTCTCTATGGGAAGGTCAGGTTTTTGTAGAATTCCATGAGGGAATCTACTGAAATGGCTTCAGGGAGTCAGAATTTGGCAATTATGGCATCTGAGAAATGGCTTCTGCAGTGATGGTGAAAATGATGTCACCATTATGGGCCACAATTGCCCTTCGGCGGGGGATGTAGCGAAATTGGCACCAGGACACAAATTCTGGGAAATGATAAGTCTATGGGAAGATGAATTGGGGCAGGGAAGATTCCCATAGGCCTAATTCATCACTGAGGTCAAGTTACTTTTGCTTCAACCAACTGTGAAGCTCATACAGGTCAAAATCACAATTGGTTTCCACAATCTTGTATCGCTGGTCCACTAATGGTTAGTGATCTAGGTCTATGGTGGGGGGCAACATAGGGTTGTCATCAGAGGATTTAGATTTGCTTTTAGGTGCCATGATAGAAGAGGAAAGAGTAGGGAATTCAGAATTACCTGGGAAAAATAAGTGAATATGGTGTTAGGATGCAAATTGAAGGCTAGGTACTCAATTGCATGTGACTAGTTATGCTGACTGGTTACAGAGATGCTGTGGATCATTGGCTGGGCGCTGAGGAGACTTGGTTTGGTCAACTGTGCACTGGAACTCTTGATTAACTATTATCATAAAACAAAGAAAGGAGGTGATGTAACAGGTTTTGGTGGGTTATATAGCAAAAACGACTTTACCATTGTGATTTAACTGTTTAAAAGGAGCGGGTTTGTTGTCGTGGGAAACAAGCAAGCATTAATTAACAATGATCTGCTGATGTGGTGGCGGGAGTGTCAGATGGAAACATTGTATTGGGGGAAAGTAATGGCGGGAGGTTGCTTTAGTGGAAGGGGAGTGGTGTTCGCAGGCATGAGGTGGCGGATAGGCAATGGCGGGGAAATATTTGGGAGGTGATAGGTGGGGACGGGGGAGTCCACATGGCAAGACCTTATGGTGCGAGAGAAACAAAAGTCAACGGTCGTGCGAGTGGGAAAATGGGACAACGATTTTCAGAGGGGGGACAAAGCGGTAAGCGGGAATAGGCCCCGGGGGGAGGGTGGGGCGACAGGGGGTGTGAAGTACTCTGGAGCCGTAACGTCGCAAGTCAATTCCACCTTTTTTGATCCCCTCGTCAATTAAACCTTGGAGGGGCTCGGGGGGGCCGAAGAGCCATTTTTGATCCCGACGGAGTGGATCGTAACTGTTCGAACATGCACAACACTTTATTGCAAAGCGACACAACACATCACATCAAAACTTTATTTACAATTATAATTGCAATTAAAATTAGCAATTTATTAAACATTAAAGATTAATTAACACATTTAAACATTGTGGTTAATTAATTTTATTCTCACTAATCTAATTCAACCACGATTAAGTTGTGTCGCTGATTTATTCACTAACCTAAACTAATTTTATTTAATCTAGTCTATTCACGTTTAAACAATGTGATTAAACTAACTAATCTACTTCTCCTAATTTAATGTGACATTTAAACAAGTTGCACACTTCATTGAAAATTTTCTAAGGTACTTTTAATGCAATTTTTCATTTTTTAATGGCACTATGACTTGCTCACTTGCATCCGTATTTTTTATGGGGTATTTTCATTGTTTCTCTTCTTTTTTCATATTTTGATTTTTTGCTCTTTTCACATATATATTTTTTATATTCATTTTTTATTTTTTATTTTCTTCATTTTTTTTTCCTATCTTTTTTCTTTTCTTTTTTCTTTGGAAATAAATTTGCAGAATGGAAGATTATTTACAATATCTCATATAAAAAATTACAGCTACAATTAAGTCATCCTATGAAACATAGGACCCTAACAGTGGCTCCAATGGAGATGGCACCCTCCTTGTGAGGTGTCAAGAACGTTGTAGATCAGTAGCCTTGATCCATTGGGCGAACTGTCTTTATTTTGCAACTAAATTTGATCCACCTACTGTCAATCATAAATACAGGTAACAAATCATCAGAAGCTTAGGGCCTTCTCTCCAGGCTTCAATTTATGATGTGAGCCACCCTCACTTTTGCATTAGAAATAGTAAAATGATATGTATAATGGTTCTAAACAAAACTAATTTAACTTTGAGGAAAGTAGTGTTTGAGAAGTCTGCCATTGACAGGTCCACTAGGCAGTGCTTATTCAGTCAAGTCCTTCAAGAAAAATGCGTTATTTCCTCTAAAAGCTTCAGTTTTATATGGCCCTTTCCACAAACTGTTGAACTTACCATGCTTGCCTCTGTTTGCATTCCTTGAGTCCCACTTTAACACCAGGCCACCTAACTGGAAATCATCTGTGTTTGTTCTCCTGTCATAGATATTTTTGATGTTGTCTTGAACAAGTTGAGTTTTGTTATACACCTCTTCCCTAGATTGTTGCAACTATATGGTCTAGTTGATCCTTCTTTGTAAATCATTAGTTTCCACTTGTCATTCTTGTAACAGTTTTAACATAGGAATTCCTAGAGAAACAAGAAACACAACATCAAATCCATATACTAACTGGAATGGAGACATTCCAATAGACTTTTTGGTGCTAATTCGGTCAACCCACAGGGCATTAATCAACTTTTTTATGAAAGGATTTTTATTTCTCCTACAATAGCTTTTTGATGACGTTGACTAAACTCTTGTTGGAGGACTCAACTAGCCCATTCCCTTGTGGGTAATAGGAAGTTGAGTGTCCTAATCTTATGAGTTATTTGTTACAAAATTCAACCATTTTCTTTGACTTAAAGGCAACAACATTGTCAGTGATAATCTTATGGGGGCATCCAAACTTAGACAAAATGTTACCTTCTAAAATTGGATAATGATAGTATCTGTGGCTTGCCTGGTTCGGATAGCCTCAATCCACTTGGTAAAGTAATCAGTGGCTGTTAAGATCCATCTATGCTGGCTTGAGGAGTTGGGATGGATTTCACCAATGAAATCCGGGCCCCACTAGTGAAAAAGAGTTTCAATTGAAATGGGTTTCAATGGTAAAGGAAAAATCTTTCTCTTGCCTTCAAAGGTTTGACACTGGTGACAAGTGGTGAGTTTCTTATGCACGTCTGCAAACAAGGTAGGCCATTAAAAGCCAACCCTTAGGATTTTGTTGGCTATGGTTTTCCAATACAAATGGCCTCCACAGTCTCCTTGATGAAACTCTTCCATGACCTCGTCTGCTTCATCTTTTAGTAAACAGTTTAGTAAAATACCTCCCGAATCTTTCCAATATAGATTCTAATCTAAAATACAAAATTTCATAGATTTTAGTTTTAGAAATCTAGCTTTTGTTTTGGTTAAACTAGGAGGAGCTTGTAAGTTTTGTTGTACAAAGATAATGTCTACATACCATGGTGAAGTAGCAAAGGTCTCTGACACCTGTGGAGTTGCCAACTCTTCTTGTTCATCCAGTGCAACAATATAATTGATGTCCAGTGCATGAAAATTGGACTCAACCATTAGCTTTGCCAATCCCTAACCTTTGATGAGCTTGGTTGGTTTAATCTCAATGTCATACTCTAGGATCACAACAAACCATTTCCCTCTTCAGCCATTTGGGTCAGTCTATGTGAGAATATCTTTTACCACAACACTTGGGACAAATGCAATGCTACGAGAATGTAGGATGTATACTCTAAAATCCTTTGATGTCTTTACCAAAGCAAAGGTTTGTTTCTCCATGATGTTGTACTTCAGAGATGCATCCCTTAGAGTTCTGCTGGAAAAAGCTATGGGCTGTGCATGGCCTTCACTGCTTTTCTGCAATAAAACAGCTGCAATAATATGCTCAAATGCAAAAGAAAAAAATGATGAAATCCCTTGTAAAGTCAGGGCAGTAGTTAAAGCTAACTTTACTTCACTAAAGGATTTATTGGCTTCACTATTATATTTTATTTCCACGTCTTTTTTTAACATATTTGTAATAGATCTTAAAATTTCAGCCAAGTTAGGAATAAATCTTTTGAGAAAATTTATCCTACCAATGAAGGATTGAATCTCTTTCTTGTTTTTGGGAGGGTCAATTTTCAGTATGGCTTCGACTTTGTTAGGATCAATTCTAATACCTTCTTTAGAAACGATATGACCCAGAAGTTTCCCTCCTCTAAACGAAAAAAAGTTTTCTTAGGGTTTAAGGAGATACCATATTTTCTACACTTTTCAAAAACCCTTCTTAAATGCAGTAAGTGTTCTTCATCTGTTTTTGAAAACACAATTATATAATCTAGGTAAATCACAATGAATCTATCAATTTCATCAGCAAAGGATATGTCCAATTCTTTTAGGAAAGTGGCCCCAACATTCATAAAGCTAAAAGGCAATTTTACATACATAAAAGTGCCCCATGGTGTAGTAAGCACTGTCTTGTGTTGATCATTAGGATGAACCAGAACCTGGTTATATCCTAAGAAACCATCTAGCTGTGAAATTCTGCTAGAGCCAACTACCTTTTGTAGGATGTGATCCATTTTTGGGAAGATGATAGTTATCTTTAAGAGAAACCTTATTAAGATTTCTAAAATCTACACAAAGCCTAATTTCACATGTTTTCTTCCTAGTGGGTACTAGATTTGAGACCCATTTCAAAAATCTAAGGGGTACAATGATCTTTGCATCAAAAATTTTCTTGACTTCCTTTTCTATCAAGTAGTAAAACTGGGTTTATTTTTCTTAATTTCTATTTAAAAGGCTTTGATCTTCCTTGATGGGAATGGTGCACTGAATGATACGTGTATCATAAGATTTTTAAGTCTTCATAGCTCCAAGCAAACACACCAGAGAATTCTTTAAAAAACTCAATATATTTTTGTTTTTGTTTCGGAGGCAATGATTTAGACAGTTTGACAATTTTGGGGTTCTTTGCAGTTCCTATGTTACAGTCCTCTACGTCAGCTCCTAATGGTTCTATTTTTGGCTTCTTGGCTACATCATCAAAGTAAAAAATCTCTTCCAATGGTACGAATCCTCTTGGTAACACATTGTCCTTTAATTGCAGAACCTCAAGTTCTTATTGATTATTATCAATTTCATTAACCACTATTTCTTTTTCATTTTCATTTTCATTTATATCATTTTCTATATCAATTTACAGACTCAAATTCACTTTCATTTGTAAAAAAAAATTCTATTTGTTTATCATTACTGAAAACCTACCAATATCTTACATTATCAGGAACAACTAGTTTGTGTTTCACTTCCACCACATTTCCAACTAGGATGAAAAGGCATTTTGCAAGTGCTGGCTGAAACAACCAAGGCATCAACTAAAATATTTTGGCCTCTAGGAATAACAGACAAATCATAGTCAGAAAAGCATTGCAAAAAGTCTAAGACTGCATTTCTATAGGCTCTCAGTCTAGGGTGTTTAGCAGCGTATTCACCCTTAATTTGATTGATTATTAGCTCAGAATCCCTATGCATAGAAATTCGTTTTGCTCCTAATCTCTTTAAAATTTGTAGCCCTAAGATCAGTGCTTCATGTTCAACTATTTTATTAGTGCACTGAAAATTAAGTTTGTAACCATGTCCCTTTGCCATATTTGTGGATGAGTTTACAATGAAAACACTTGCCCCTGCTCCATCCTTACTCACAACCCCATCGAAATTCATATTCCAAAGAGCCTCTCCCTCTACATCTTTTTCTTTAGTATCCAATTTTATTTCCTTTGTATCACTGGTTTCAACTTCTAAGTGTGAAAGTTCCTTTTATACACATTCATTATTGTACAAAGTAAATGAATCGATGTTTGAATGTAATGAATACAAGGGGTAATTGTTGGGTTTGTCTTGACTACTAACCATGTACTTCATTAGTATTTCTTTGTATAATCTTCTTGGCTGACCAAACACTGGAATTGTAGCATAAGTCATATCCATTTGTAAAGTGCCTTGTAATTTTGCTCCCCAAGATCTAGAGAGCAACATTCCAAACTTAGGAGGTATGTCTGCTACTACAATGTCCATTACCAAGCTCATCGCTGGTATTTGAACTAGAGTAACACATAATCTTTGATTAATCCTAAGCATCTGACTTTACTTGAATCAAATGAATATAAATCTTTGTAAGGCCTGCTTATGTCTAAGCCTAGTTTCTCCATAATAACTCTAGGCATTAGATTATGCGAGGCTCCATAATCAAGCATAACATTGTGTAGAATTTTATCATGCATGTTCAAGCTATTGTAGAAAGGGGGTACATTGCCATCCTGAGATTTTCCTTCGACTTCAGGCCCAAACAATAACTCAGGCCAGTCATCAACCAAATTGATTTTTCTTAGGACCTTCAAGTATGTTAGCTTCCTTAAATTTATTTGATTTTCCCCAAGATCTTCTAGTATGTCGGCTTCCTCTTCTGCATAGTTTTCTTTAAATGGAGGTCTAAAATGTTGTTGATCATTTTGGCCTCTCTGCGTTGTTTGTTTAATCCAAGGCTGTTTTTTCTTGAAATTTGGATTTCTAATTTGTGAACCACCTTGGTTTTCCCTTGGAGGGGTTCTATTAGCTATAGAAATTCTTTCCATCATTTTATCCATTGTCCTTATAAAGTGCCCAACTTAACATTAGAGGAAGAAGAGGTTTGTTCCTCTTTTATAGTAACTATCCTTTCAGATTTCGTTCTAGCTCCCTTTGCTAACAGATTGGCTTCAACACTAACTGCATTTCTCTGCATCTCCTCAATTGTTGCAGGGTTCCTTTCTCTTAATTGGTAAGACATATCAAGGTCAAAACCATCTGGAAATTTAATCAGGGCTAGCCCTAGAGGATGTTGTATTGTTGCAGGGATAGCGTTATAGACATTGTTAAATCTGATACAATAGTCTTGGACTGATTCACCTGGGGCTCTTTTGATACTTTCATACCCTGCTAAAATTTGTAGAGGGTTCTTTTTCACTTCCCATCTTCTGAGGAAGGTGTCATGAAATTGAGCAAGGCCCAGGATACAGTTGAATGGTAATCCTTTAAACCATTTTTTAACCTCCTAGTGAGACTTTGAGCAAACAATCTCATTTTCATATCATCATCATCTATCTCTTGGAGGTCTACGTAGTCATTCATTTTATCAATATGCTGCTGAGCACTTATGGGCCTAGTGCTATCAAATTGAGGAATCCTACTCTGGTAATCTTGAGGCATTGCATTGAGTTGTGGAGGTAGGAATAAGGGGGCATAGCAAGATGCCATGATTGGTGTTTGAGATGTAGATGGGACTACAATAGGTGTGGGTATAGAATTTATGAAAGGGGGTGTAATTACACTATGTTGTATTGATGTAGAAGTGGTAGTGGTTGAAGATGAACTGGGTGTAGTGAAAATGGGGGTGATTATCAGAGGTGCAGTGGGAATAGAAGGGATTTCTACAAGAATAGAAACAATAGGAAACTATAGAGGAGCAGAAATACTCAGAATATCTAAAGGAGTAGTATGAGAAACTAGAATTTCAAATGGAATAGAAAAGCTAAGTGGAATTAATGGTGGGGTTGGGGATAAAGCAATATAAGAAGAATGCGAGGATCTAGGTGATTCAAGAGATTTATGTACAACTTGATCTAGGTCAGACACCAACACTTCAAGTTTGTTAAATTGCTTGATGACATCATCCTCAGAGTTTGATTTCACAGTTTTATGCTTTGAAATGTAGAGTTTTAAGATGTTTTCATCAAAAACTGTTTCAACTACAAAACTGTCAGATTTAGTTCGGAAGAGACTATGTTCAAATGGTAAATCAAATTCTGTCTTCTACCATTTCAAAGCCTTCAAGCAAAGAATTAACCCTAGGGAGAGGATTATTACTTGCTTGACTCTCATCTAAATTTTCTTTCTAAGAGATATATATATATAATATATTATTTTATTTTTTTTTATTTTATTATATATTTAATTTAATTTAATTTAATTAATTAAAATTATTTATTATTATATTTTTATTAATTAATTATAATATTATTATATTTATTTTTTTTTGGATTATCTACAATTTTCGGTGGATTTGGATTTGGATTAGCTCTAGTATAAATTATTTTAGGAGCTAGATCTACTATTAAGTATTCATAGATTAGATATATACTGCTTTTGAAGTGGAATACAACCTTAAATCAAAATCTATTTCTAAGCCACAAACCTAGAAATAGCTTTAAGTATTGAAACAAAAATTTACCAGGTTAAAATTTAACACAATTGATTTATTCGAAGATCCCCAATATGGCTACCAGGATGTTAGCACTCCATAATTTCTTGAGGTTATAAAATAAATTGCCAAGGTAACCACAAAACCACTTTTAAGTTTAGAAGCTAGCACTTCTAAACTTAGAGAGGGATCTTTCTGTCAGATTTAGATTTGTTTGTAGTGGGATTTTAGGCTAGATGTGAAAGTTCAGGGTTTGGTTTTTAAAATGGTTTGGCTGGAACATCAAGGAAAGCCATTGGGCAATGGAGTCAAAGGGGCTGAGAGTGATTAATTTGCAGAAGTGTAACAAGGCAAGGTATGCGTGCTGTTAGATCTCTGTAGTTTATGAAATGGAGAAGGAAGAAAAGATTAAGAATCACTTCAAAAATAGAGCATTGTTACCTCAATTCTATATTTAAACTTCAATGGAAAACATTGATTATTACTTTAAACCAAAACAGAGTGTGTTGAAACAAATTGTGTACTTAATCTTCTTAAAAACAATAAAGAAATCAAAGGCATATGAAAACAGAGAAAAGAAAAGATTACAATAAGAAGAACTTCACCATACAACTATGACACATGAATCATGTAACAACTTTCTTGTATTAATGCAAATGGCCAATTGAGGCCAGTAAACAACTTTACAATGAATGGTAGTCTTTCTCAATATGAGTCCCAACATCAATACTTCGAATTCTGAAGTATTTATACAAATTCTGTCTAAATATCTTGACATAAAATATAAAGTTTTATTACAAAATATCTCAAAGAATTTTTTACAAAAATAGAACAAAATTATAGGAGATATGGCACTGCTATGTCGGCTGGCACTATCCTCAAGGGTGGCTATTGATGACTGGGCCTGAAGAAGTGTTGTTCTACCGTCTTTTTGTTGGAGGTGAAACTGTTTTACTCCAATAGTTCGCATAATTTATCCTAATGCCCTTCACTTGGGATAGAAAACTTTATTAACTTCCTGTAAGTCTCATCTACCTCAGTATACTTTTGAAAAGTAGGCTTGATGAGAAACAAGTGCTTGATCTCGTGTTTTATGAATAGGTTGAACTTTATAGCCTCTAGAAAATCCTTCCCTGTGATGCTTCCTTTAATGCCTACAAAATTTGATTTATCTCGGGAAATAGTGTATAGCTTATGGTAGGAGTCCTTTAAATTGATCAGTTGGTCTCCATTTCCTATCAGTCATGGCAGTCCTTTAAGATTAAGTGCATTAAACTTTTTATGAAATTTCTGGAAACTAGACTCAATGTTGTGACATTTGTTTTCTAATTGCAGCATCAGGTTCCTCTTAGTCAGGACCCTTCTCACCTCTAAAATTGTTTCTATTCTATCTGCAACTTCTAATTCTTCTAACTCCTCCTTGGTTTTTGAATTTAAGATCCTTATCAGTGCTGTAGCTTCTACTGGTTTTTGTACCAAATATGCCTTTATCTCTGCAACTGCTTCTTTTGATTTCCTAATCAACTCTTGTTGTTCAAATATAATTTGAATTGAGAGCCTCATTAATATTTTGTCTATATGGTCTCCTTTGCCTGTGCCAAAGTCTGGGCCACGATTGACTCACTTTCTAACTGTTCAATCTTTAGAGTGAGCCTATGAGTTTCCTGTAACTCTGATACATAAGAAGTGTCTATCTATAGTTTATGATCATGCAGAGTTTTGAGCTGAGCCTTTAAATTTTCAATTTCCTGTCCTTGAATGGACAGGTCTTCCATGGCTTTGACTAACTCATTTGGAGAATCTGTACTCTGTGTTGGTGCTGCGGTTGATGTAGATGCTCTTGCTATTGTTGATACTGAAATAGGGACTGCTGTTAGAGGCACTATAGCTAGCTGTGATAACCACTCCTTTTCCTTGAGTAGTTTTTTCAACTCCACTTCCATATCCTTAATCTGGCTGCTTTGTTCAATTATTATCTTGAACATGTTCTCTTTTTCTTTCTGAAGCTCCCCAACTTCCTTAGCTTGGGGATCCTCTGTCGAGGGAAGTTTGAGTTGTTTCCTCCATGCTACTATGTCTGCATTTTTCCTCCTAAGAATTTCTTCTATTGCTTTTACATCTTTGGGGTCATATCCAAGTTTAATTACCAGGTCCTTTAATGATTTAATCCTGGTGTCCTTAGCCAAAGATGAAATCTTTTCAAGTTTTAATTGTGACTGTATGTTGCTGAGTGAGACCTGCAACTTGGAAGATGTCACGGCATTGTTGGTCAAGGTAGAGTACATCATTTCTCTAGTTTAATTATGTAGGTCTATTTGGTCAATGGGGTGAATCTTCTCAACATCAAAGGAGAAAACAAATTTCTTGTAATGAGCTAAAGTCTTTGGAAATGGAATCTGTGCTTGAAGAAATGCAATTTTCATTTTCTCCTTTTCTATATCAAAGGCTGAAAGAAGCCTGTGTTGTGAAAAGGCTGTTTGCTTCCAGAATTGGGTGTATGGGGAGGCCTTGAGCTGCTCATTATTCTTCTTGATTTCTGTATATTTTGCAAAAATATTTGGTTCATCCTGGTCCTGAACTAATTCTGATGTCTGAGCTATATCTGGGGGATCTTAGGTAGTTGAGGAAGCTGGAGATCTCGTGAAGATATCTTCTCCTCTTATAGAAGCATGATGGTCTGTCAGGACTATGGTGGTCTGGCCCTCATCTTCCTGCTGAAAAACTGGTTGAGAACTAGTCTTGTGCTTCTTTTTGTATATGAGAAATTCTTTGACTCCAATCTCTGTCCCTGAAGGGGAAACCTCCTCCCTTAGTCTCTTGTCTTTTTTCTCTTGGGGTACTCGAGTCTGTGAGGTTGTTGTAGATATGACTTGTCCTTCTGCCTCCTGTAGTGTGTTCTCCTCCCATTGAATTTGATTCATGAACTTCTCTATCTCTGGCCTTGGAGTGTGAGTGTAAGGAGTGGTTTTTTGTTCCACTCTAAGCTTGGAGATGATTCCAAAAGGGTCATATGACCAGGTAAAGCTCAATTTGAAGTTCATTTGTTTAAGGAGTAAATCTTCCTCTTTACCTGTTGCCTTGGTGTTACAAATAAGTGGTCCCACCTGTGCCTTGTTCTTGAACTAGGACTTCTTCTTTGCTGCAACAAAATGTAAATCATCCATATGTACCATCTGTCTGATATATTCCAATGAGAAGATTCTCATGGGAGCAAACTTAGGAAGCTTATAGGGTGGCAACTCACACCCATAAACTCTGATTTCTGTATAATTTTTGTATAAATACCAATCCCCTATTTTAGTATGCTCACTGAGATGCAAAATTCTTTGTATTTCTGGTCTTATCCTAGGCTCTACATCGCTGTTTAGTAAGTTGGCAACTGTATGTAGGAATTAATCAACATAATCAGAGAAGGTGTACTCGATGGAATTTTTTCTCACAAGGGAGGTCCAAAGGATTACAGATTGTGGATTACTCTGATCATCTAATTTTTGCAAAGGGAATGAAAACCTAACTGCTTGATGGTAAAGAAATAAATACACCAACACTGAAGAATACTTAAAAATCCCCTTAGTAGAGAAATTGAAGAGTTGGTCATGAATTGACTCTGCAATGAACTCATTATAATTGAAAATAGGGGGTTTCTCACCATTTGTAAAGACTGATAGGAAACCAACAATGGCCTCATCAAGCCATTGATTAGGTTGATAACCAAGTATACATGAAATATTTTCAATTACCTATTTAGTCATCTCGAGGAATATAGAGGATGAATAGGGGGGATTTTTCTTAGGTAATTGGGCATCCTCTGGGAGAAAAATATAAAAAATCTCTGCTCTTTGTGGGAAGGTCAGGTTTTTGTAGAATTCTATGAGGGAATATACTGAAAATGGCTTGAAGGAGTTAGAATTTGGAAATTGTAGCATCTGAGAGATGGTTTTTGTAGTGCTGGTGAAACAAATGACACCATTATGGACCACAATTTCCCTTTGGCTAGAGATGTAGAGAAATTGGAACTAAGACATGAATTATGGTAATGATAAGTCTGTAGAAAGATGTATTGGGTCAGGGAAGATTCCCACAGGCCTAATTCATCACTGAGATCAAGATACTTTTGCTTCAACCAACTCTGAAGCTCAAATAGGTCAAAATCGCAATTGGTTTCAACAATCTTGTATTGCTGGTCCACTAATTGTTGGTGATCTAGGTCTATGGTGGGGGGCAGCATAGGATTGTCATAAGAGGATTTAGATTTGCTTTTAGGTGCCATGATAGAAGAGGAAAGAGCGGGGAATTCATAATTACCTAGGAAAAATAACTGGATCTGGTGTTATGATGCAAATTGACGGCTAGGTACTCAGTTGCAGGTGACTGGTTATGTTGACTGCTTACAAAGTTGTCGTGGATCATTGGCTGGGCACTGGGCAGACTCGGTTTGGTCGGCTGTGCATTGGAACTCTTGATTACCTGTTATCATAAAATGGAGAAAGGAGACAATCTAACAAGTTTTGGTGGGTTATATAGTAAAAAGGAACTTACTTTTTTGTCTAGTCAATTTAATGCCTTAAATTGCTCTACATAAATTATCAATCCGGGTATCGTAAACTGATGAAGTGTGGTGCACTATATGTGCTTAGTTAACCTTTCTCTTACTTCGTTGTTTTATAGTTTATGTTGTTTTTG